>JBAKBP010008581.1:0-90205 GCA_037953745.1 Lithodes maja | reverse complement strand
CTCCACACCTCAGAAAGCTTACCAGCTTGAAGTCCTGCTATATCCACCAATAAGTAATTTTAAGACTACTATTAACCATTACCCAATCAAGTAAACAATCCAATAGAGCATCATATGTGGAGATAAACCTAACGTCTCCCATTCCTAAACCCCTCTTATAATAGCAAACAAACCATCATTCAGACTCGACAACACCGAGTGCCCCCCTTTCTACCCCCTCACTGACAAATGATATATAAACTCTAGGAGGAGGGAGTTCAGGCACGTAGAAATATCGCTTCTGTACGATCGGCACCCCGCTCTGATTGAAGACTATTTTATACCCAAACTCAAGACTAGTTATTGACGAATTGCACCTCGAAGTCTGTATACTATCTGTGACAGTGATATATATATATATAAACCTGTTTTAGGATCTTTATTGATCGTGGCCACCCATCGGTTAATATAGAGACCTTAAATAATACCTATATATATATATAAATACAAAGTAAGTGTATTAAAAACTTATTTTTGGTATGGCCTCTTCCACTTGGGTTTCTAATCATTTATATTTAATAGTGGCCCCTCCATCATTGACGATTATGCCTATTACATAAGGCACCCTCTTCAAACACTCGTCCGCCGTAGTTTTGAATCTACCGCGCAGAGCATAAAAAATTTGAGGAGCCTTCATCATGAGCACACGCAACCTCACTCATGGTTCAGTCATTATGAAATTGGGTTCTCACTACGAAAAAACTTTGTAACAAATAAAAAACAAAAATAAAATAAGAATAACTATTCATAAGCTTTCCATATACTCGTGGATGTACTTGTGTGGATCTTTGACCAGACGCTGACTCAGGCGTCATTCTTCCTTCTCTGCTCTGCGCTCAACCGACCCGGACATGCCTCCCCACGCTCCGCTCGTTCCGCATTTGTTGCGTCCCTAGTGAGTTTTTTCTCATTGTTTTACTCCGGGATTTTTCGAGTAAGGTTAGGATATGCGTAGCAGGAGGGTCCTGGGCAGGTTGCCCGCAGTGCAGTGTATTTTAGGTCGTGTGTTTGGGGCATCTATTTCGGGTGTACCCTCGTGGTCCTGTTGTGGACATGTGAACTTTTTCACGGATAGCAAGCTTTGTGATGCAGGCGGCTTTCATTACGCGTTATTATTGCTGCCTTTTATCTTTCTGATGAGGTAGCTGTTTATTCTCTGACGTTCCCAGCGTATTTTTCTTCACTTAGTGAAGTTTTTTCTGGGTCCCGAGTCAGTTCTTCCCTTTACCGGGAAGTGTTTGCTGTGGTGTGTTGACGGTGGTTCCTGTTGTGATATAATTCAGTGCTTTTTGTTTATATTACGACATGTTTACTGTATTTTCCGTCTGCTTAGGCCTAGCCAGCCTCTCGTAGCTTTTGCCACATGCACAAGTGTTATTGATTTATGTTATAAATATGTACTACTGTGTCATGTGTGTCCTGGTTTAGTTGTGTATTGGCTAATTCCACGGACTATATATGTGTCCTGGTTTAGTTGTGTATTGGCTAATTCCTCGGACTATTTATGTGACTTGGGTTAGTTGTGCTTTGGCTAATTCCACGGTCTATTGGTGCGTTCAGATTGAATCTGAACGGGGTGGGTTGCCTTTTCCGGCGGGTTTTCTCGGTTACACCATGAAAACCCGGCTGGTTACCGAGTTTTAATCACGCGTGGTTAAAAAAGGCTTGTTTTCCCCGGCGATTAGTGGCCTGAGGCTCTCCAGGACTGCGTCTCTGTGGTGGGGCCTGTGTTCAGGCGTACTGTGTTTCCCGGCGGGATGGCTTTACCCATTTAACTAAGTGTTCATGCGGACACTTGTTGAGTTGAGTTTTTCCCGGGTTTTGCAAAGCCAGTAAAACTAGGCTGTTTGTTGATCTTTCCTCCCCGGCGATCTTTTGCAAAGAAGTGGGGTTAGGAATTTTGGGGTTAACGTTAAAATTCACACCCGGCGGTTGCACCTTGGGAGGGTAGGATTACCGGTTTTGTTTAATTCAGTGAAGTTAACCAGACACTCGAGGGGTGCGATACGTATCGCCGCCATTCAACATACAGCGATCTAGAACGCTTCGGGAGAAGCCAGATCTAGCATTTAAGACAGGCTGTCCAGTTTTTTATCTGCGAGATAATACGGGGGCCGGCGTCTTTGAGAGTGGTTTTCCAGTAAGAACTTAACAAAACACCACTGGGAAGACTGCGTCAGTTATAAAAAGTCATGCTGGTCTTTATATTATGTCAGAGGATATGCATAAATCTTTGGGACAAGTTAAGATATTCTGAAATCTTTATTAATGAACCCTCCACGTAGCGAGCTGTGATAGTTGTGTATTACGTCTCGTTACCCGGCGGGTTGTCTAAAAACACTTGTGTTCGAACATGTTGTTGTAGCCTTATGAGCATTAATTCCTGGAAATTTTTCTTTTTTCCAGGGCTGAGTTCCGGCGAGACTTTCGAGAACCTGGAGTAAACCGGGGGTGGGTTCGTGTTTTCCACCAGTCTCTGTCATGGCTACCATAGACCCTGTGTTTGCCTTGTGTATTGCTCCCTCCTGTTCAGGTATCCCTATCTTTGCACACACTCTTTGCATTAGATGTGTTAAATGTTTAGATCGCTCAAGGGGTTTGTGGGTAATGGGGAACTGTTCCTTCTGTACTCAATTGAGTACCAAAGTGTTGTGGGACAATAGTAGATCCGCGGCGGTCGCTTTGAGGGAGGTCAGGCAACAGTTGACATGTTATGCGACAACAGTGGCTCACAAAGCGCTGCAATGTGACAATGTGATTCTTTGGGATAAATTACTAATTGAGCACCCCCCTATTAAACGTCCTGCTAGAGTAACTGTACGAAAGTCGGCAGAGACTGGGCAGGGTACAGCACTTTCTCTGGTCCCTACACCCTCTAAAAGACCTCGTGAACCCACGCCCCCGGTGACAGCCTCCACGTCACGGGCGCGGTCCAGGTCCAGGTCGCCCCTCCGACAACAGCCACCTAGTCATTCCTCTTCACCAGCTAGAAAGAGGAGTAAAGAGGAAAAGTCCAAGGACAGCTCTAGTGAAAGATCGGAAAAGTCTAAGAGCAGTGATAAGTCTAAGTCACACTGCAGCCATAAATCTTCCAGGAAAGATACTAAGGAACGAAAGGCCTCCCGGCGTTCGCCGGAGCCTCGTGCCTCACTTTTTGCCTCTACTCCCGACTTATCTAGTATTCAATCTGATGGGGTGGGAGTGGAGTCAGAGACTGTGGTGGGGGTGTTGCCGGCGGACAGGTTACCATTGGAGATTACATACCTAGAGTTAGAGAGTTCGGTAGGCAGTGATCGCCCTGTAGAAGAGTCTAGTGGGGGCTCAGGGGTTGATGGTGTATCTGACTCCCAAGGGAGTTCGGGCCAAGGCCTAGGTATACGGCGTTATTCCCAACCGGGGCATGAGGGCCCACGTTTGGTTCAAAAGCCACAGGTACGGGCGGACGTCCACCGGGACGAGGTGATCCCATCATCCATTCCTAATTTAACTTGGCACCAAGACGAGGTTCCGGCTTCGGCGGAACCCTCTCATGATGAGCCAGATGACAAGGATGAGGTGTCCATAATCTCTGACATGGAAGTGCAAGAGTCGGGTTCAGTTCTAGACGACTCGCACGATAGGAATGATTCACCTTTGAGTTCTTCATCCACTAAATTTGTCACGGCGGAGGAAATAGATGGTTTGTTAGTAACGGCTCTCACAAAATAATTTGGCCAACAGCCGGAGACTCCTACAGTGGACCTGGGAGCTCCCATGACGAGTTCAAGTGTTCGGCCTCTGATCGCTTCTATTGCTTTGACCAAGATTCCGCACCCTCCCCCTATGTCACCTAATATAGTCGCTAGGCCTGCTGCGGCGGCACTGACTACTTCTAATGTAAGGGTGGTTACGGATGTGAATCCGCCCCCGTTGGATAAAGCACCATTAAGAAAGGTAGCTATGCCCCTTTTGTACGGTCCAGATGACTCATGGGTTCAAATGACCCCAACTAAGCCAGAGACAGCACAGCCCACTTTGTCAGGGGAACTTCCAGTGCCACGAGAGTGGGTAATCCAAGGAAATAAATCTAGAAAGTTACGAGCCTTGGATATTGCGGGTAATGTACTTGATGTTAATATTAAGGCCATTCCGAACCATTATCACCATGACTTTTTTGTGTATACAGCTACGCCTGCACTGCCCCCTGCCTCAGTTTCAAAGCTGTTTTCTGACTGGACCAAGCATGACGGTTTTAATGACATAAAAGCACTGTCAGCTCTCACTCCAGAATTAGATTTACAAACGGTCACAGACACAGCAGCTAACCCAGTGTTGAAGGTGGAGCAGTTGGGTCCAGGACCTTGGGTGGAATGGGAAGTAGAGGCTCAGAACTTTGCGACCACCTTCACCTCAAAATCCTCCCACCAGATTCCTCAGGACAGCCATTCTTGGTTCTCTATGCCAGTCTTTTCAGCCGGCGGAGTCCCATCTGCTTTGTTTGCGTTTTTAGCTGCCCCCAAAATCAATCTCTGTGAACTTAAAGATCCTTTCACTACGCCTTCACCAGCTCACCTAGACCGGGAGTTTAGGCTACGAGGGAAGGCGTATAGACTTTTTTCCCAGTACATTGTTACGCACCAGGTGGCGAAATCTATGTTACGATCCACTCAGGCAATCGCGGACGCGGAAGCCAGACGATCGGTTGAACTATCTCGGCGATTACTCCTTCAGACGTCGATTCAGTCGTTGGGTGATATACGCACGGCCTTGCTCGAGGCGGTGCGGGCGAGACAAGACCTCAGGATGTCCCTAGTGAGGAAACTCCCTGATAGA
The DNA here is from genome assembly GCA_037953745.1 of Lithodes maja. Lineage (NCBI taxonomy): Eukaryota > Metazoa > Arthropoda > Malacostraca > Decapoda > Lithodidae > Lithodes > Lithodes maja. The sequence continues at coordinate 85,354 of JBAKBP010008581.1, read as the reverse complement.
ATTGCGAACCAGGTGGTCATGTCGCCGGTGTTAACTCCCTCGTTAATGTCCCCTGATGTGTGGAGAACTGTTTTCAATATGGCTCAGGCCTTTAAGCACAGTCCCACCCCTTCTAAGAAACCTGCTTTTAACTTTCCCAAACCCAAGCCAGTCACAAAAGCTCAACCGGGTGGGTCAAAACCCTTTCAGATACCTAAGTCCGCCTCCCCCCAAGGTCAGTACAGGTACAAACAAGGTAAGTTTGCAGGTCATAAGGGCCGCAGCTATAGCAGACCAGGCCAGGGCTCGTCTTTTGCCAACGCCGGCCAGTCAGCTAAGCATCCACCACCACCACCACCACCACCACCACCAAAAAACTAAAGTCTCTCTCACTCCCAGGGCCGATCTCACGGCGGGTGGATCAGAGGGTAGTACAGCCGGCGAACCCTTGTCTGCTAACTAGGTCGTTCCGGACATGTCACCGCGCATGGCCAGTAAATACTTGGGCAAGGATGGTGGCACGCAAGGGCATCACCTGGCAGTGGCTCCGACGACCTCGTTTACGTCAGCCGACAAAGGCAACTTTAGTTTCTTTAGAGGTGGAGTCACTAGTCCAGGAAATGATCACCAAGAATGTCATCATCCCGGTTCCTCAAAATTACCCAGTTTTCACATCCAAAGTATTTCTAGTACCCAAAAGGGACAGTGTTCAGATGAGACCAGTTGTAGACCTGTCTTATCTGAACCTACATATTCACAACATGTCATTCAGGATGCTTACAGTAAACCAGATCAGGCTAACACTTCCGCCGGGAGGATGGATGTGTTCTTTAGACCTGACAGACGCGTATTGGCACGTCTCGGTCAACAAAAGATTTCAAAGGTTTCTGACCTTAAGGATAAAGCATCAGACTTATGTCTTTCAGAGGATGCCGTTTGGATTGAACCTAGCACCTCGCTTATTCACGAAATTAGTCCGGCAAGCCCTGATGCCCTTGTTAAGGCAAGGGATCAGGATTTTAGGGTATCTAGACGACTGGCTAGTGGTGGCAGAGACGGAACAAGTATGCATAAATCATGTCAACATAACATTAAAACATGTCAAAACTCTAGGGTTCAAGGTCAACCTGGTAAAGTCAAACCTTGTTCCCTCAAGAGTAGTTCAGTAGATAGGGCTGGTCTGGGACACAGCTACTCTCACTCTGAGTCAGAGTGTGGACAATCGCAACAGATTTCGCAGGAAACTGTTTATGTTCCTTCACAGTCTGACTACGACACGGAGAATCTGGGAGTCTCTGGTTGGCTCTCTCAACTGGATTCAACTAACGGTACGGTTGGGCCGGTTAAGAGTCAAACGTTTAATATTGGAGGGCAACAAATATTTTCCGCTATTGCCGGCGAAAAAATTATGGCCCATACCAAAATTAATCCACAACTTACTAGCGGTCTGGGCGAAGAGGGAAACATTGCACTCAGTCATGTCATGGACCTCTCCTCCGCCAACGGTATGGGTAGACACGGATGCGTCAGGAACGATAGGTTGGGGCTTTCAATCAAACCAAGGGCACCAGGGTCAAGGGCTCTGGTCCCATTTAGAAATTTCCCACATCAATGTCAAAGAATTACTAGTCCCCTTATATTTCCTTCAGGCTAACGGCTCTACTTACGGGGCAAGGCGGTGGCCTTCAGAATGGACAATCTGAATGCAGTTCACTGTATTCAGAAACAAGGGTCGACGAGATCTCGGGGGTTACTAAACGTGTCAGAAGAGATTTTTATTCTAGCCAACAGGCTGAACATTCAGCTTCACGCATCTTATCTCCCAGGCGTAGCAAACGTCTGGGCAGACGCTCTGTCTCGGAGACAGAGCACAACAGTAGAATGGGCGCTCAAGCAAACCATTTTCGACCAAATGGTTGCGAAGCCTTACCATCCACAAGTGGATTTGTTTGCATCAGAGGAGACTCACAAACTCCCACTGTACCTCACCCGCCGGACGATAATGCCGGCGGGCGGGCCAGATGCACTGGTGACAGACTGGAACAGGTGGAGTTCCATTTATCTGTTTCCGCCGCCAGATGCGTCTCTAATGTGCCACGTAGTAAACAAACTACAGGATTATCGAGGCATAGTCTCGCTAATCGCGCCCCTGTGGCCGGCGCAGTTGTGGTACCAGCAATTGAAGACGTGGTGCCCGGACCCGGTATCACTCCCGGTAGGGTTTTTCCACTTAGACACAATTGGCAACCTAAAGACCTCGCTGACTTTTGCATTATGGACATTCAGTAGGCCAAATGGCTAGCACCATACGGTAGAGACGTGACCAATAAATTCATCAATCAATATACCCAGTCTACTAAGCGACAATATCAATCGCATTGGCAGGACTTTACTTCTTGGATTATTAGAACAGAACAAACTGTGCCCTCGGTGGCTCTGGTTTTTAATTATTTAAATTATCTGTTCGAGCAGAAACGTTTGTCTGTCGTGACGTTAAAAAATCACTTAACAGCGATTAGGATACCGTTTTTGGACCTTACCGGTCTCTCCATACCAGTTGCGGAGGAAAAGGGTTTTATGAGGGCATGTTTTAAACTCCGCCCACCTCCCCGTCAGCTCATGCCTACCTGGTCTCTGGACAAGGCATTGTCTTTACTTCATTCCCGTCTGTACCAAAATACTGCAGATTTTACATTACTTTTAAAAAGGGCAGTATTCCTTATGGCCTTGGCTACCGGGAACAGAGTATCTGAGCTGGCGGCGATGAGCAACACACCTAATTGCCTCAGGTTTGGTAGGCTTAATGAGTGTATTCACATTGCACCTTCCCCAGGGTTCATAGCCAAGAATGAGCACAGTGAACACGTGTTTTCAGAATTCACGGTGCCGGCGTTGAAAAGGGGAAAGGTGCACCATAATTTATGTCCAGTGCAAGCTCTAACCAAATATTTGAGAGTGGCACCTCTAAATCACCACGGTGCTTTATGTTTTTTTTTTTTTTTTTTTTTTTTCTATGTGATTGAGGGAGGCAAAAGGCATAACTGCCTATAGCGAGTGCCTCCCCCATAGTTGAAAGAGTGACAGGGCCAAAATCAAGGGACGTTCGAGCCAAAATGCCTGGACACACGGAGTTTGAAGCAATTTAAGTCATAGGAAGAGGGAAAGACTGATTCTGGGAGAGAGTTCCAGAGCTCAGCTGTTGAGTAGAAGAAAGTTTGAGAGTAACGTTTCACTCTTGGGTTGGAGAGTTGCACAGAGTAGGGGTGGGATTGAGTTGCAAGACGGGTACCACGTGCCCTACGTAAAGGAGGTGGTATGCACTGGGATAGCTCTGAGGAACACTGATTATTATAGTAGCGATAGAATAGCGAGAGAGATGCAACATTGCGGCGGAGAGAGAGAGATTGCAGAGAGTTGGTGAGTGGACGGGAGTTAATGATACGAAAGGCCTTCCTTTCAACTTTGTCTAGGAGAGCGGTGTGAGAGGAACCTCCCCACACATGTGAACAATACTCAATACAAGAGCGCACTATGCCCCTGTACAGAGCAAGAAGCTGTGCAGGGGAAAAGAACCCCCTAAGGCGGTTGAGCACACCCAGCTTCTGGGAGGCTGCCTTAGCAAGACTGGTAATATGGTCCTTCCAAATGAGAGCAGAAGAAAAAGAGACACCAAGAATATTGAGAGAAGATGAAGGGTTGATTTTTGTATTGTTGAAGAATAAGGGATAGTCCGCTGGGAGATCCTGACGGGTAGATAGATGGAGAAATTGGGTTTTGGAAGCATTAAAGTTAACAAGGTTTTCGCTGCCCCAATTGGAAATAGTATTTAGATCAGAATTTAAGAGTTCTATGGCTTCATTACGTTTATCGTTGAGGGATTGCTGGCTGGGGCGTTCTGAAAAACTAATGGAGTAGTGTAAGGTTGAGTCGTCTGCGTATGAATGGATGGGAATTAAGGTACAGTTAAGGAGATAATTTATAAAAATTAGAAAGAGAATAGGAGATAGGACAGAGCCCTGAGGAACACCGGAGTTTATAGGGTGAGGAAGTGAACAATGGCCGTCCACAACCGCAGCTATGGAACGGCCGGAAAGGAAATTAGAGACAAAGGCACAGATGGAGGGATAGAAACCGAAGGAGGGTAGTTTAGAAATTAAAGATTTATGCCAGACTCTATCGAAGGCTTTCGATATGTCTAGTGCAATAGAAAAAGTCTCACCGAAGTCCCGAAAGGAGGATGACCAAGAGTTAGTAAGATATGAAAGAAGATCACCAGTAGAGCGACCCTTAAGGAAGCCATACTGGCGATCTGAGAGCAGATTATGAGAAGAGAAATGCTTAAGAAATTTGGAAGCAAGAATAGTTTCAAAAACTTTAGAAAGACAAGAGATAAGAGCAATTGGACGATAGTTGGAGGGTTGAGAGCGGTCACCCTTCTTTGGGACAGGTTGAATGTGAATGGGTAGCAAGTACGGGTAAACGCTTGATGAAACGTAGACTGGCTTCTCTCTTGGTCGAAGTCATTAAAGAGAGTAATCCCGGCGTTGTGGGTAGGGCCCACGATTTACGCAAGTGGGCGGCTTCGTTACGTTTCCTTAAGAATTTTTCTGTTGAAGATATTACGTCCACACAGTTGTGGGCCTCTAATCATACGTTTTTGACTCGTTACCTCTCAGTAGCTCTAGACAAACCTTCCTTGCCATGTATAGCTTTAAGGCAAAGGGTCTAGGTGGCCCCTAAGTCACTTTTGTTTAATTTCAAGAAAAGGGGGGGGGGGGGTGCAGTCAGTGTAACATAGGACACCCTAGACCCCGCCAGAATATGAGAGCTGTGATACTGTTTATGGGTGTTGTGATATTTAAATTGCTCTGTACTATTCATTACAGGAAATTGTGCTAGTACAATTTTAGTACAAACAACAGTGTAGTTGTAAGTAGTTTTTGGGCTGAGAAGCAATCTAATTTAAGCATTGGTTATATTTTGCAAAGTATATCCACTAATTTTATGGGGTTTATATGTGCACATGTAAACTTATAAGTTTTATTTTTCACCACTTAATTTAAGTGGGGTGCCTTGTTAACTGGCAGATCTGTTCGCAGAATCTCAGAGTTAACCCCTTTTTATCAAGCAGGCTTCTTTGAAACACGCTCCTGCTTGTACCCCTTTTTGTATAGTTGTGGTGTATAAAGTTTATGCAACCAAATATATATTTTTTACAAAGTAAGAATACTATGTGGTTGTTTGATTATTTGCCTTTGCTAGAGTTATGATATGATTACGAATGTTCCCCTCCAGTCTTAGATATCAGGCATAATCGTCAATGATGGAGGGGCCACTATTAAATTATAGGTTTGACTCCTGCAAGGAGATAAAGAAAACCTAATATTTAGTAGTGGCCCCGTAATCATTGACGACTGGGGCCCTCCCGACCATCCCCTTCCCATTCGTTGATGTATTAAGGATTTTGGTATACTTGATATGTCAGTGAAGGAAGAATGACGCCTGAGTCAGCGTCTGGTCAAAGATCCACACAAGTACATCCACGAGTATATGGAAAGCTTATGAATAGTTATTCTTATTTTCTTTTTGTTTTTTATTTGTTACGAAGTTTTTTCGTAGTGAGGACCCAATTTCATAATGACTGAACCATGAGTGCGGTTGCGTGTGCTCATGATGAAGGCTCCTCAAATTTGTTATGCTCTGCGCGGTAGATTCAAAACTACGGCGGACGAGTGTTTTAAGAGGGTGCCTTATATAATAGGCATAATCGTCAATGATTACGGGGCCACTACTAAATATTAGGTTTTCTTTATCTCCTTGCAGGAGTCAAACCTATAATAGTGCAACAGTAGCTACATATGTATAACTGATTACTTCTGGCAACCCAGAATTTAATATAGTTATTCATATTAGCTTCTTGTCTAACCTAATAAAAATATTGAAAGACGAAGGCAACCCTACCTTTCAGTTTTCAATACATTTATTATTTTAGACATTATTCTGGCATTTAACTCACAGAGATCTAAGATAAAAAGATCTTTTGTGTTAGAAGGGTCTATGCGAGATACTCTTAGGAGCACTTAGCATATATAGATCCTAGGCACAAATTGTATGTGGCAACCCACCAGGATTTGTGACTAAAAGGTTAAACACTGCCCGAGTTCTTTGAACCTCTTAAAAAGATTAGAGACTGTCAAGAAGAGTTACTTGTCTCGACTCCTCTTGCGTTCGTCCGATGTTTTGTTAATCCGGCCCCTGCCTGAAACATAACATTTAAAATCCTAGTTCAAGAGTGCCTGAACGGAACTTCATCACCGGTTAATGTTAAAGGTCAGAATAGTCAAGTATTCGTTCGTTCAAAAGCTTCATGCCTAGAATACTTGCATTAGTTCGATATGGTGACCAACTGTAGCCTACTCCTCATAGTTACGGAACCATATTTAAGACCCAAAGCCCATTAACCCAACTGTAACTTCTTCACACGACCGGACACCCTGGATGGCCCACGGAGCAGCCAAGAAACCCTCAACGACAGTGCATCGAGATACCAAGAAGACAACTCAACAGTGCCTTATTAATTATTGTTGTAATATATACGAGATTATAGGTTTGACTCCTGTAAGGAGATAAAGAAAACCTAATATTTAGTAGTGGCCCCGTAATCATTGACGAACATGCCTATTACATAAGGCATCCTCTTCAAACACTAATCCGCCGTAGTTTGAATCTACCGCGCAGAGCATTTAAAATCTGAGGAGCCTTCATCATGAGCGCACGCGACCTCACTCATGGCTTCAGTCATTATGAATTGGGTTCTCACGACGAAAAAACTTCGTAAAAAATAAAAACAAAAAGAAAATAAGAATAACTATCCAATAAGCTTTCCATCATATCGTGGATGTACTTGTGTGGATCTTTGACCAGACGCTGATTCAGGCGTCATTCTTCCTTCTCAGCTCTGCGCTCAGCCTGCCCGGACGTGTCTCCCCACGCTCCGCTGGTTCCGCATTTGCTGCGTCCCTAGTGAGTTTTTCTCATTTGTTTACTCCGGGATGTATCGAGTAAGGTTAGGATATGCGTAGAAGGAGTGTCCTGGGCTGGTTGCCCGCAGTGCAGTGTATTTTGGGTCGTGTGTTTGGGGCATCTATTTCGGATGTACCCTCGTGGTCCTGTTGTGGACATGTGAACTTTTCACAGTTGAGTTAGCTTGTGATGCAGGCGGCTTTCATTACGCGTTATTTTTGCTGCCTTTTATCTTTCTGATGAGGTAGCGTTGCTTTGCTGACGTTCCCAGCGTATTTTTCTTCACTTAGTGAAGTTTTTTCAGGGTCCCGAGTCAGTCTTCCCTTTGTCGGAAGTATTTGCTACAGTGGTGTGTTGGCGGTGGTTCCTGTTGTAATATTTCCAGTGCTTTTGTTTATATTTCAACATTTCTTGTGCCGTCTGCTTAGGCCTAGCCAGCCGCTCGTAGCTTTGCCACATGTACAAGTGTTATTGATTTATTTTATAAATATGTCCTACTGTGTCATGTGTATCCTGGTTTAGTTGTGTATTGGCTAATTCCACGGACTATGTATGTTTCCTGGATTAGTTGTGTGTTGGCTAATTCCACGGATTATATTTGTGGGCCCTAGGCTAGTCGTGCTTTGGCTATCTCTCGGAAACTATGTGCGTTCAGTTGGTTTCTGAACGGGGTGGGTTACTTTCCGGCGGGTTTTTCTTGGTTACACCATGAAAACCCCGGCCGAGAGCCGTGTTTGGCCACGCGTGGTTTCAAAACAGGCTTGTGATCAATATTAAAGACAACAGGCCCTTGTCTGCAAACTTATAAAACGTATACGGGAGAGGCTACCTGTACACGCGTTCCCACATTGACCCCAGGGTTACCAACATAGCCTCCATGCCCAGGCGGCATCTAACTTATGTAAAAACGTATATTTATTAGTGGCCCCTCCATCATTGACGAACATGCCTATTACATAAGGCATCCTCTTCAAACACTAATCCGCCGTAGTTTGAATCTACCGCGCAGAGCATTTAAAATCTGAGGAGCCTTCATCATGAGCGCACGCGACCTCACTCATGGCTTCAGTCATTATGAATTGGGTTCTCACTACGAAAAAACTTCGTAAAAAATAAAAAGAAAAAGAAAATAAGAATAACTATCCAATAAGCTTTCCATCATATCGTGGATGTACTTGTGTGGATCTTTGACCAGACGCTGATTCAGGCATCATTCTTCCTTCACTGACATATCAAGTAAACCAAAATCCTTAATACATCAACGAATGGGAAGGGGATGGTCGGGAGGGCCCCAGTCGTCAATGATTACGGGGCCACTACTAAATATTAGGTTTTCTTTATCTCCTTACAGGAGTCAAACCTATAATTTATTAGTGGCCCCTCCATCATTGACGAACATGCCTGATTTCTAAGACTGGAGGGGGACATTCGAATTATATCATAACTCTAGAAAAGCAGATAATCAAACAACCACATAGTATTCTTACTTTGAAAATATATTTACACATGGCGCAGCCCATATATATACAAAAAAGGGGTTCAAGCAGGTGCGTGCTTCAAAGAAGCCTGCTTGACAAAAAAGGGTAACTCTGGAGATTTTGTGAACAGATCTGTAGTTACAAAGGCACCCCACTCAACGAGTGGTGACAAAAATAACAAGTTATAAGTTTACATGTGCACATAATAAACCCCATAATATTCGTGGAAATATTTTGCAAAAGATCTCCACTATTTAATACTAAATTGCTTTCACAGCTAAAACTACTATAACAACCCTGTTGTTTGTACTAACATTGTACTAGCACAATTTCTCGCCCTGAATAGAACAGAGAAATTTTCATATCACATTATCCATAATTTGTATCACAGCTCTTACATTCCGGCGGGGTCTAGGGTGTCCTATGTTACACTGACTGCACCCCCCTCCCCCTTTTTCCTTGAAAGTAAACAAAAGTGACTGAAGGGCCACCTAGACCCTCTGCCTTAAAGCTATACATGGTAAGGAAGGTTTGTCTAGAGCAACTGACAAGTATCAAGTCAAAAACGTATGATTAGACGCCCACAACTGTGTGGACGAAATATCTTCTACTGAAAAGTTCTTCAGGAAACGTAAAGAGGCTGCCCATTTGCGTAAATCATGGGCCCTACCCACAACGCTGGGATTACTCTCTTTAATGACTTCGACCAGAAGAGAAGCTAATCTCCGTTTCAGTAAGCGTTTACCCGTACTCGCTACCCACAAAGCACCTTGGGGGTTTAGAGGAGCTACTCTCAAATATTTGGTTAGAGCTTGCACTGGACATAGATTATGGTGTACCTTTCCCCTTTTTAACGCCGGCACAGTGAACTCAGAAAACATGTGTGCACTGTGCTCATTCTTGGCTACAAATCCCGGGGAAGGTGCAATGTGAATACATTCATTAAGTCTACCAAACCTAAGGCAATTAGGTGTGTTGCTCATCGCCGCCAGCTCAGACACTCTGTTCCCGGTGGCCAAAGCCAAAAGGAATACAGCCTTTTTTAAGAGTAATGCAAAATCTGCAGTATTTTGGTACAGACGAGAGTGAAGTAAAGACAATGCCTTGTCCAGAGACCAAGTAGGCATGAGCTGACGGGGAGGTGGGCGGAGTTTAAAACATGCTCTCATAAAACCTGTTTCCTCCGCCACCGGTATGGAGAGACCTGTAAGGTCGAAAAAGGGCACTCTAATCGCAGTTAAGTGGTTTTTTAACGTTACCACGGATAAACGTTTCTGCTCAAACAGATAATTCAAATAATTAAAAACTAATGCCACTAAGGGCACAGTCTGTTCTGTTTTAATGATCCAAGAAGTAAAGGCTTGCCAATGTGATTGATACTGTCGTTTCGTAGACTGAGTATATTGATTGATTAATTTATTGGTCACATCTCTACCATATGGTGCTAGCCACTTGGCCTCTTGAATGTCCATAATGCAAAAGTCAGCGAGGTCGCTAGGTTGCCAATCATGTCTAAGTGGAAATACCCGACCGGGAGCGACATCCGGGTGCGAGCACCACGTCTTCAATTGCTGGTACCATAACTGCGCCGGCCACAGGGGTGCGATTAGCGAGACTAAGCCTCGATAATCTCGTAGTTTGTTCACTACGTGGCACATTAGTGACGCGTCTGGCGGCGGAAACAGATAGATGGAGCTCCATCTGTTCCAGTCTGTCACTAGGGCGTCTGGCCCCCCTGCCGGCGTTTTCGTCCGGCGGGTGAGGTATAGAGGGAGTTTGTGAGTCTCCTCGGACGCAAACAGATCCACTTGTGGATGGTAGAACTCTGCAATCATTAGGTTGAAAATGGGTTGCTTGAGCTCCCATTCTACTGTCGTGCTCTGTCTCCAGGACAGAGCGTCTGCCCAGACGTTTGCTACGCCTGGGAGATAAGATGCGTGAAGATAAATGTCTAGCCTGTTGGCTAGAGTAAAAATCTCTTCCGACACGTTTAGCAACTTCCGTGATCTCGTTGACCCCTGTTTCTGAATACAGTGAACTGCATTCAGATTGTCCATTCTGAAGGCCACCGACTTGCCCCGTAAAGTAGAGCCGTGAGCCTGAAGGAAATACAAGGGGACTAGTAATTCTTTGACATTGATGTGGGAGATTTCTAAGTGGGACCAAAGCCCCTGACCCTGGTGCCCCTGGTTTGACTGAAATCCCCAACCTATTGTGCCTGACGCATCCGTGTCTACCCATACCATTGGCGGAGGAGAGGTCCATGACATTACTGAGTGCAACATTTCCCTCTTCGCCCAGACCGCTAGTAAGGTGTGGATTAATTTTGGGATGGGCCATAATTTTTCTGCCGGTAAGAGTGGGAAATATTTGTTGCCCTCCAATATTAAACGTTTTACTTTCAACCGGCCCAACATTACAGTTAGTTGAATCCAGTTGAGAGAGCCGACCAGAGACTCCCAGATCCTTCGTGTCGTAGTCAGACTGTGAAGAAACATGAACAGTTTCCTGCGAAACCTGTTGCGATTGTCCACACTCTGACTCAGAGTGAGAGCAGCTGTGTCCCAAACCAGCCCTATCCACTGAATTACTCGTGAGGGAACAAGGTTTGACTTTACCAGATTTACCTTGAACCCTAGAGTTTTGACATGATTTAAAATTATGTTGACATGTTTGATGCATAATTGCTCTGTCTCTGCCACCACCAGCCAGTCGTCTAGGTACCACAAAACTCTGATTCCTTGCTTTAACAACGGCATCAGGGCTTGCCGGACTAATTTCGTGAATAATCGAGGTGCCAGGTTCAAACCGAATGGCATCCTCTGAAAAACAAAATTTTGGTGCCTGATCCGTAAGGCCAGAAACCTTTGAAATCTTTTGTTTACCGATACGTGCCAATAAGCGTCTGTCAGGTCTAGGGAACACATCCAACCTCCCGGCGGAAGTGTTAGCCTGATTTGGTGTACTGTTAACATTCGGAATGACTCGTTGTGAATGTGAAGGTTCAGATAAGACAGGTCTACGACCGGTCTCATCTGAACACTGTCCCTTTTGGGAACCAAAAATAGCTTGGACGTGAATACAGGGTAATTTGGGGGAACCGGGATGATGACATTCTTGGCAATCATTTCCTGGACCAGTGACTCCACCTCTAAAGAAACAAAATTTGCCGTTGTCGGCTGACGTAAGCGAGGTCGCCGGAGCCACTGCCAAGTGATGCCTTTGCGTGCCACCATCCGTGCCCAAGTGTTTAACGGCCATGCTTGGTGACACGTTCGGAACGACCCAGTTAGCAGACAAGGGTTCGCCGGCTGTACTACCCTCGGATCCGCCGGCCTTAAGACTGGCACCGGGAGTGAGAGAGACTTTAGTTTTTTTATGGTGGTGGAGTTGGTGGTGGTGGATGCTTCGCCGGCTGGCTGGCGTTGGCAGAAGATGGGCCCTGACCTGGCTTATTATAGCCGCATCCTCTCTGACCTGAAAACCTACTCTGTCTATGCCTGTACTGACCTTGAGGGGAGGACTTAGGTGGAAGAAAGGGCTTAGATCCCCCCGGCTGAGCCTTAGCGACTGGCCTGGGTTTGGGGAAGTTAAAGGCAGGTTTCTTAGAAGGGGTGGGACTATGTTTAAAGGCCTGAGCCATATTAAAAACCGTTCACCACACTTCAGGGGACATTAAAGAGGGAGTGAGCACTGGTGACATGACCACCTGATTCGCAATGCGATCAGGCAGTTTTCGGACTAAGGACATTCTGAGATCTTGTCTCGCTCGTACCGCCTCAAGCAAGGCGGTGCGTATGTCACCCAATGATTGGATTGACGACTGAAGAAGCAGTCGCCGGGATAATTCAACCGATCGTCTGGCATCCGCATCTGCGATTGCCTGAGTGGACCGGAGCAATGACTTTGCTACCTGTTGAGACACTATGTATTGAGAGAACAGGCGAAATGCTTTCCCCCGTAGCCTAAATTCTCGGTCTAGTTGAGTTGGGGTAGGGGTAGTGAAAGGGTCTTTTAGCTCACAAAGATTAATTTTAGGGGCAGCTAAGAAAGCAAACAAAGCTGAAGGGACTCCGCCGGCAGAACACACTGGCATGGAGAACCAAGAATGAGTATCTTGAGGGATCTGGTGGGAAGTTTTGGAAGTAAATGTGGTCGCAAAGTTTTGAGCCTCTGTCTCCCATTCCACCCAAGGTCCTGGACCCAACTGCCCCACCTTCAAGACTGGATTAGCTGCTGCGTCTGTGACGGTTTGCAAATCGAGTTCTGGAGTGAGAGCTGACAGTGTCTTAATGTCATTAAACCCATCATGCTTAGACCAGTCAGAAAACAATTTTGAAGCTGAGGCAGAGGGTAAAGCAGGCTTAGCAGTATAAACAAAATAGTCCTGGTGATAATAACTAGGTATAGCCTTGATGTTGACATCTAGTACATTCCCCAAAGTATCCAAGGCCCTTAATTTCTTAGATTTATTGCCCTGGATGACCCACTCACGCGGCACTGGGAGTTCCCCTGACAAGGTAGGTTGGGCGAGCTCTGGTTTAGTGGGGGTCAAAAGGACCCATGACTCGTCTGGTCCGTAAAGCAAGGGCATAGCTACCTTTCTGAGAGGCGCTCTGTCTAGAGGGGGCGGATTGACATCCGTTATAACCCTTACATTCGAAGTGGTCAATGCCGCCGTAGCAGGCCTAGTAACCACCGATGGTGACATAGAGGGAGGGTGAGGGATCTGAGTCAAAGCAATAGAAGTCATCAGAGGCCGTACCGTAGAGCTTGTCGTGGGAGCTCCCAAGTCCACTGTGGGAGTTTCCTGCTGTTGGCCAATTTTTTTAGATAAAGCATTACTTAGTAGCCCATCAATTTCCTGTGCAGTGACAAATTGATTTGATGATGTACTCACTGGTGAATCATTAAGATCTTGTGCGGCGTCTAAGCCTGAACCTGACTCTTGCCCTTCCATATCCGATATAATCGAAACCTCGTCTTTATCATCCTGTTCCTCCTGAGAAGATCCCGCCGAAGCTGGGGTACCATCTTGTTGCCAAGATAAGTCAGGAATAGAGGATGGGATCGCCGCGTCCCGGTGGACGTCAGCCACTGTGTGAATAGTTTGAGCCGGAAGTGGGTGGTCAGGCCCTGGTCGAGAATATCGCCAAACACCTAGGCCTTGGCCTACACTCCCTTGGAAGTCCGTAACACTCTCAACCACTGAGCTCCCTGAACTCTCCAAATCCAGGGTTAAAATGTTAATGGGTAAATCATCTTTAGGTACAGGCACTACACTGGACCCTTGAGACCGAACACAAACTCTGTCTGGGGTAGAGGTATGACGAGAAGTACTAGAAACTGGCGAATGTCGGGAGGCCTTTCTATCATGGGAATCCTTTTTCGAAGATTTATGGCTGCGGTGTGACCGTGAACTACTCTTCGATTTGGAGGATTTATCGCCGTGACCACTGGTGGAACTTTCTGTCTTACTCTTCTTACTCGATGGTGAAGAGGCAAGACTGGGTTGCTGGTGTCTGAGAGGTGACCTAGACCGAGATCTCTCCCGAGACGAGGAGGCTGCCGCCGGGGGTGTAGGCTCACGTTGACGTTTCGAAGTAGCAGGGGCAGGAGATGACACAGAACCCTGTCCAGTCTCCGCCGGCTTACGACTAGTTACTCGAGAGGAACGTTTAGGGGGAGGGTGCTCAAGAAGAAACCTATCCCAAAGAGGGACGTTGTCACATTGAAGTGACTTATGAGCCACAATCGTAGTATACGCTGACATTTGTTGCCAAACTTCTCGTAAGGCGACCGCTGCGGTCTTATCATTATCTTGGAGGACTTTGACACTTAGTTGGGAGCAAAAGGAACAGTTGCGCATCACCCATAGACTCCTTGAACGGTCTAGACATTTAACACACTTGATACAAAGGGTGTGCGCAAAAAGCGGGATACCGGCACAGGTTGGGGTAATGCATAAAGCAAAAACTGGGGCAAAGGTAGCCATGACAGAGACTGGTGGGAAAACTACTGCAGGTTCTGTATTGGTCCGCCGGAGCCCAGCTCTGGAAAAAAGAAAATTTCCAGGAATTAATGCCCAACATGTTCGCACACAAGTGTTAATAACCCGCCGGGTAACGAGACGTAATGTCACAACGATCACAGCTCGCTACGCGGCGGGGTTCTATAAAGATTTCCGAATATCTAGACATGTCTTAAGAAAGTTAAGAATACCCTCTGACATAATATAAAAGACCAGTATGGCGTTTATAGACATAGTCTTTCCGGCGGTGACTGTTTCAAGATTCAATTTTGGAAAACAACCCCCCACAAAGACGCCGGCCCCTGAATTATCTTGCAGAATAACACAGGGCAGGCTGATACGAGATCTGACTTCTAACGAATTGTCACATAGATCGCCGTAAGTTGAAGGCGGCGATACATTAACGTATCTCTCAATTAACTGGTTAACTAAATTGAATTGTAAATTCCTTATTTCCTCCTCCCAGGAGCACCCGCCGGGTGTGAAAAACTTGTGAAAAAAGATGTTAACCCTAATTGAGCCTTCGATCGCCGTAAGTGTGAAGGCGGCGATACATATAGTATCACTAAAATGGACCGGTTAACTAAACTGAATTACCAATTCGTTCATCCCACCCAACCAAGGTGCACCCGCCGGGTGAGATCTGATGTATAAACGTTAACCCCAAAAGTTCCTCTCCTCACTTCTTTGTAAAAGATCACCGGGGAGGAAAGCCCACAACAACAGCTAGGTTTTTCCTTTGGTTTGTAAAACCGGGTAGAAAAACTTCATAGCATATGTCCGCATGAACAATGTTAGATGGGTACAGCCATTCCGCTGGGAATCATAGGGAGCCTGAAACAGGCACCATCACAGAGACGCAGTCCTGGAGAGCCACAGACACCTACTCGCCGGGGACACAAGCCTGTTTTGAAACCACGCGTGGCCAAACACGGCTCTCGGCCGGGGTTTTCATGGTGTAACCAAGAAAAACCCGCCGGAAAGTAACCCACCCCGTTCAGAAACCAACTGAACGCACATAGTTTCCGAGAGATAGCCAAAGCACGACTAGCCTAGGGCCCACAAATATAATCCGTGGAATTAGCCAACACACAACTAATCCAGGAAACATACATAGTCCGTGGAATTAGCCAATACACAACTAAACCAGGATACACATGACACAGTAGGACATATTTATAAAATAAATCAATAACACTTGTACATGTGGCAAAGCTACGAGCGGCTGGCTAGGCCTAAGCAGACGGCACAAGAAATGTTGAAATATAAACAAAAGCACTGGAAATATTACAACAGGAACCACCGCCAACACACCACTGTAGCAAATACTTCCGACAAAGGGAAGACTGACTCGGGACCCTGAAAAAACTTCACTAAGTGAAGAAAAATACGCTGGGAACGTCAGCAAAGCAACGCTACCTCATCAGAAAGATAAAAGGCAGCAAAAATAACGCGTAATGAAAGCCGCCTGCATCACAAGCTAACTCAACTGTGAAAAGTTCACATGTCCACAACAGGACCACGAGGGTACATCCGAAATAGATGCCCCAAACACACGACCCAAAATACACTGCACTGCGGGCAACCAGCCCAGGACACTCCTTCTACGCATATCCTAACCTTACTCGATACATCCCGGAGTAAACAAATGAGAAAAACTCACTAGGGACGCAGCAAATGCGGAACCAGCGGAGCGTGGGGAGACACGTCCGGGCAGGCTGAGCGCAGAGCTGAGAAGGAAGAATGACGCCTGAATCAGCGTCTGGTCAAAGATCCACACAAGTACATCCACGATATGATGGAAAGCTTATTGGATAGTTATTCTTATTTTCTTTTTGTTTTTATTTTTTACGAAGTTTTTTCGTAGTGAGAACCCAATTCATAATGACTGAAGCCATGAGTGAGGTCGCGTGCGCTCATGATGAAGGCTCCTCAGATTTTAAATGCTCTGCGCGGTAGATTCAAACTACGGCGGATTAGTGTTTGAAGAGGATGCCTTATGTAATAGGCATGTTCGTCAATGATGGAGGGGCCACTAATAAATATACGTTTTTACATAAGTTAGATGCCGCCTGGGCATGGAGGCTATGTTGGTAACCCTGGGGTCAATGTGGGAACGCGTGTACAGGTAGCCTCTCCCGTATACGTTTTATAAGTTTGCAGACAAGGGCCTGTTGTCTTTAATATTGATCATAGGGATAGATGAGAATGTTAGGTTTTCTTTGTAGAGTTAATACTGATAATTTCTAAGCTTTTATATATATATCAAATAGCAGTTTTATATGAGTTGTAGGACTCTCATGCGTGGAGGTTATATTGGTAACACTGGGGGTCAAGTGTGTCACGCGGGCTCGTAGCCTCTCTGTCGTCGTGTTATAGATTTGCAGACAAGGGCTTGCTGCTTTTGATATGGATAACATAGATAGGTGATCATGCTAGATTTATTTATTAGAGGTAATGCTGATAGTTTCTGAACTGAGAAATACACAAGAGGGAGATCTACAGGATTATATGGGTCCTGGGCGGTGAACTTGTGTTGGTACCCCTGGGGGTCATTCTGTTATCTGCGAGGCTAAAAAGGTTGGCGGCTCACAACTCTCAAAGTAGGAAGGAACGACGTGTTTTGTTTATAAAAATAGAACAATTGGAATATTTGAGAAGACGTGTAGGCCTACATATGTGTTTATTATATCTTAGATAGAAGGATCTCTGCGAGATGATTTAAAACTTTCGTATTCATGACGAAGTCCTTCAACATGTTTCTTTTATTTGATCACAATATTGGTAAACATAGGGGAATCTGTCGTATGACATTCTTAATGTTAAAATAATACATATTCTCTACTATTAAACATAATGGTTTTTATTTTATGGATATGGTCTTAAAATTATACATTCATATAGGTGTTGTCTCTAGAATTTCTGAGAGAATATGACTTCTTTTGGTGGTGGAATAGGTCGCCCCGAGGCAAATTGTTTTTCCTGGGGTGATCGGACATCCGTCTGCTACCGTGGCGACCCGGGCGTTCCTGGGGGACGCTACAGGTAGGGTTGGTCCGACCATCGCTGTTTTGGGTGGGGTCGCGTTTTTCTCTCTTGTTTTCTCTTTCCTTTGTTTCTGCCTTTCTTCTTTCTTCGGGTTTCTTTCGTCTACTTCTCTGTGTTTTCCTTTTTCTCAGTATTTCAAATACAATAGAGGATACGTATAATATCAAAATATAGTTTATAGACAGCTTTATTTCCCTTATTCACTAAGTACATAATCTTGAATCAGAATCACTAAACACGAGAACATAAGTGGCACAACTTAATTAAATATCTTCTAGCACGATCGCGGATCTAGATGGAGATTAGGTATACTCAATGCAACTTAGGTGAATCCTTTTCTTTTGGAATCAAATCAATCTTCTATTGTTGAAAGATTGTATAAACACTTAACCTCTGAAGTGCGCACGGGGGTAAATGAAAACCTCCCCCTGTGCTGACGTATTTGAGGTTTTTCGTCACTAAAATATTCATTGTACCATTAATAGCATTAATAATTATCCATATGCGCCTATTATGGGTTGATTATAAAGGTATTAACCTGAAACAACAATAAAACGAGTGAAAACAGCGTTTGGATGGTCAAAATCGGAGATATAGCCCGCGAGTTGTATAATCTATGGGTGAGGCAAACTCCTTTCCCGCCAATTTCCCCCAAGGCCACTGAGACACAGTCGATCGATACTCTCTCTCTCTCTCTTGCACTCGATGGCCATCAGTGATGACAACACCCTGCTTGCAACTCGCTAATGTTAGCACGAAAATATACCTCAGAATAAGGGAATAATAGGGAAAATAGGTGATAACTGAGGAATAGGAGGAAAGTGGGGAAGGAGGGGAGGTAGAGGACTGAGATTTTGCATGGCCCAGGGGCCAAAAAAAAAAAAAATAAAAAATAAAAAAAAAAATAAAAAATATTTTTTTTTTCGATGTAAAAAGTTGATTTTTAGTTTTACTTACTCCAGAGAGTCTTCCCGCAGTCCGCCGGCCGAACTCTAAAGAGTCTTCCCGCAGTTCCCGGGTTAATCAGGTTACCTTAATGTTCACTGTATCCCTTGATACAGGGATTAATTAATTTAATTAGCTACTGGTATTTGACGAGGTAAATGTAAGTCAATATATTTCTTTTCTATGAATATATAATCTTATACACTGATATACCGGTACTTCATAAGATTGAATCCAAGGTTTGTGGACTCTAAAATATTTTCACTGGTTGGTATTATTTTAGAGTTCGTTGAGGTGAGAATCCGCCTTATTTGGATTTAATTCCTTATTCAAGTTAGAGAGGTGTACTAAACGCATTTATCACTGGTACACGAATAGAAGTAATCTGTTTCTATAGATTAGCTTAAATTAACATTTTGATGATTTTATTTCAAAATAAGGAGTGTATGGACTCTAACTATTTTCTCACTGGGCGAAAATATGACAGTTATTTTATGCACAAAATCCGTCTTATTTGGATTTAATTCCTTATTCAAGTTAGAGAGGTGTACTAAAAGCATTTATCACTGGTAGGCTACACGAATAGAAGTAATCTGTTTTTATAGATTATCTTAAATGAACACCTTGATGATTATATTTTGAATATGGGTTTGAAGAGACTCTGAGTATTTTATCACTTTTTGAACTCTAACTTATTTCTGCCTCGTCACTGGCATTGATTTAGGTATCTTTCTTCAATCTTTCTTTTCTTAGAAATGTAGAACACTAGCTGCTTAATGTCTTCTGATTCTCCATAGGCCGTCCAGGTTGGCCGGTCGTGTGAAGTAATGTTACAGAGGGGTTAATGGACGTGGGGTCTTAAATATGGCTCCGTAAATTGTAATTAAACAGTTGGGCACCATATCGGACTAACACGAGTATTTGAGCCTATAGCTTTATTAATTATACTCGTCTATCCTGACCTTTATATTAACCTGTGATGAAGTTCTGTTAAGGTTCTCTTGTAGTGGGGTTTTTAATATTGTGCCTCAGTTATGACAAAAGAACACAATATCGGACAAACGCAAGAAGAGTTTTAGTACTGCTCTTCTTGACTGTCTAACCGGTTTAAGAGGTTCAAAGAACTCAGGGCGGTGTTAACCTTTTAGTTGCAAAGTCTAATGGGGTGCCACAGACAAAATGCACCTAGGACTTATATATGCAGACTCCCCGTGAGGGTGTCTCGCTAAGCCCTTATAACACAAAAGATCGTTAGAGCTCATATCTTCTGTGAGAAGTGGTAGTGTAACTTTTAATAGTAAAACGTTGAAGGGTAGGGGTGCCTGTGTCCTTCAACTTTTAACTAGAAAAAGTGTAACCAAGCGAAGGTGACTATATTAATCACTGGGGTGCCAGTAATAATAAAGTTCCTTTTATAGGGCACAATTGCCGTAGGCTACCTACAATATTAAAATAGAAGTGGAGGGATGCTTACACACTTCAAACTTTAACATTGGCAATACAGCCTATTAGAGGTCTCTATGTTAAATGATTTGGGTGCCACAATTAACAAAGATCTTTTAATAGGATTTCTTACTCACAGACAGTATAAGGACTTCGGGGTGCCGTGCATCCAGACTGTATGGAGGGGTAAAAATAATGTTTCTCAAAGTGGGGTGCCAACAATTGAGAAGCCTTAGAATTACTTAAATTTCTTCAGATTTTATTTGGCCTAGTATGCACAATTACTGAGGGGTACCCATCCCCTGTGGAAGGATAGTAAGGGTGTGCATATGCACTTTCTATTAGCACAAAAAGTCCTTTTTGTCCTAAGGGAGATGGACTTCATTAATTTTACTTTTATGATATAACTCTACTATACTTGACGAGTTGATCAAGGTGGTACAATATGTAGACGTTATCTAAGTCAAGGTTTACTTTGGCTTTATAGGTTACTGGGGGGAGTCAGGGGGTTATGGATATAATTGGACTTTTGTTCAAGGTTTTGAGGATGTTTTGGCTTGACCTCGGAGCGTGAGAATTCAGGGTGAGGGGGGTATGATGAAGTGAGGGTTCTCTGGTGTCGTTAAATATTATTTTTGAAAACAAGAGCCTGTCACTGGTAATATTGAGAACAGGGGTAGTTGAGTATGTTAGATTCTCCTTGTAGAGTTAATACTGATAATCTCTTAGTTGCTATATATACGAGATAGATGATTTTACATGAGTTAGATGACGCCCGGGCGTGGAGGTTATGTTGGTAGCCCTGGGGGTCAATGGGGGAAACACACGTACGTACATGACTGTAGCCTCTCTCACAGACGTTTTATAGGTTTGCAGACAAGGGTCTGTTGTCTTTAATATTGATCATAGGGATAGATGAGCATGAATAATTCTTTGTAGAATTAATACTGATAATTTCTAAGCTTCTATATATATGAAATAGAAGCTTTATATGAGTTAGATGACTCCCGGGCATTGAGGTTATGTTGGTAACCCTGGGGGTCAAGTGGGGCACGCGGACACGTAGCCTCTCTGTCAGACGTTTTATAGGTTTGCAGACAAGGGTCTGTTGCTTTTAATATGGAGTACAGAGATAGGTGACCATGCTAGATTTACTTATTAGGGATAACACTGATAGTTTCTGAACTTATATATATACAAGAGGGATATCTACATGATTATAATATTATGAGCCCTGGGCGGTGAACTTGTGTTGGTAGCCCTTGGTGTCATTCTGTTATCTGAGAGGCTAAAAAGGTTGGTTGGTGACCATGACTATCAAAGTAGGAAGGAAAGAAATGTGTTTTGTTTATAAAATAGAATAGTTGGATATTGAGAAGACGTGTAGCCTACATATGTGTTTATTTTAATTATATAGAAGAGTAAGTTTATCTGCGTGGTATGATATGGTTTTTGCATAAGTAAAACTGCATATATTAATATTATAATGGTAGGTATCTTAACCTTCTTAATATTAATAATCTGGTGACCTACTAGGACTTGTGCTAGTAGATCGAACATTAAGGACTTGTACGTAGTGAAGTAGGAAGACACGAAGGAAGGTAATGTGGTTTGTTTACTAGGAAAATAGCTTAGTAATAAGAAGGCATGTGAATATGTGTGTTGGGAGAAAAATAATGAACAAATTGTAGCAAGTCTATATCATTATTAGAGCATAAGAATATGGTGGTGATATCGTCGCACAGTGTTGATATTCTTAACAATCCTAATTGCAATAAAGAATAGAAGGCTATGTAATGCATAGATTAATATTGTGAAAGAAGGTTAGGCAATGTATAGATTAATATTGTGAAGACAATGGGTCTTAATCAACATTAACATTTCATAGGAATATAGGAACTTAAATCTAACATCTTAGAACTACTATATGGGTGATCTATTATAGTGTTTGGTCTAGTAGATAAAACATGGTAGGGGAACAGGGAACCCTTCCGTCGTCATTGTGGTGACTCCGGCGTCCCTAAGCGTCGCTACCGTGTCGGCTATTTAGGCGTCGGTCGGTTTGGTGTGAGGCCTTTGTTTTAGTTATCCTCTTCTCGAAGTTTTCTCTTTCGTTGTTCTTCTTCTGTTTTCTTCTTTTTCGTTTTGGAGAATGACTTTTTCTTCCTCTGGGTATCTCTGTTGTTTTCTTTTTCTGGGTATTTTACTTAGAAACATAATAGGCGAATGGGAAGGGGTTGGAAGGGAGGGCCGGATTTGTCAATGATTCCGGGGCCACTACTAAATATTAGGTTTTCCTTCTTCCCTCCGGGACTCAAACCTATAATTTATCAGTGGCCCCTTCATCATTGACGATATGCCTGATATCTCAAGTCTGGAGGGGGACATTCGTGATAAATATCAAACCGCTAACAAATCAGCAATAGGATGAAACTAAACCCATGTTTAGAGCTCTAACTTTTCGTTATTTGTACTGTATACAAAATACATATAAATATAAAAGATATACAGGTAGCTTATTTTAAAGAAATACCTGAGTGCAAACAATTTCTGAAATCATATGATAGGATTGTAGAAAAGTTGCATGACATATAAACCTATTGAGTATATGTATAAAAACAGATGACTTAACTGTATTCAACATTGTAACTGTTATAAATAAAACTTTTGTCTATGAGTATTTATTCTTATACAGTACCATATACACAAATATTCTCAACTCAGAACTGTTATAATAATAATAATAATAATAATAATAATAATAATTAAAGTTGCAAGCAACGTTGTTCGGGGTTCGAGGGGTTTTGCAAGCAGGGTATTGTGTTGGATACAAAAGTTGTGTCTCAGATATCAAAAGATCATTTAACTTATCGGGCATGGAGAAATTACAGAAGGAACAGATTGTGCAAACAAACAAGAGCGAGAGAGGGAGAGATTGGCTGTATAAGGGATCTGCCTCTATTAGTTTAGTAACAAAGTTGTAGATATGTGGAATAGGCTACCAAGTCCTATAGTGGGATCAAGAACAATAGAGTTCAACATAAAATTAGATAGGACAAGAGGGGTTGGGTGTGAAAGGCTGCCACGGGCGTGTCTGGCCACCATTTACATTACCTCTACAGATGGGACCAAGAGAATCACCTCTACAGTACCTCACTTGAGGAGTGGAAATAATAGAAAAGGAATTAGGAGGAACAAAAGCATGGCCTGCAATATAGAAAAAGTCAAGAAGAGTGAATCAAAGAAAAATATTTATCATGCAGCCATGCAAGCCTTTTATATAAAGAGTATAATCTTAAAATATAGAGAACAACCTGGTACATGTATTATTAGGGTAAGTGTTTTTATAGAATAATGATTGCCTTCACAATAAGGAAAAGAATGAAATTCCCATACTACTATTCTGAGATAGGTCAAATTGAGTTCAAATTATCATCCAAATATAGCCTGACTGAAATTGAGGGAAGGTATGCAAACACGGGTAATACCTTCCACTGGTTCAGCTTTTAGTGGGTAGAGAACAGTGTTGGCTATACTTTTCTATAGGAAAACCTGTCCCTATATACAGACCTATATCATATGGACTTAATTATTTTAGAGTAAATTTAAGTAATTTGCTAAATGAACTAGACAAATACCCAATTGGTTGCATGTGAAAACATCCAAACTAACTCTTCTATTGCAAATTTAATGGAAAAGTGTGGATACTCTCAACATGTAACACAACCAACAACTGAAAATGTCACACTAATTGATCATGTTTATGCTAAGAGATTAGGAAATATGACGGTGAAAGTTATTCCCACATATTACAGTTATCATAGTGAATTTCCATTGAAATTTGACCCCCCTCCCTGTGATTGTGCCAGCTTTTGTAAGCAGTGCAAAAACTTTTTGCATGTTTTTCCCCTTCTATTCTTATTCTGTCTAATTCGGTTGTCCTCCGGACGGCCTATATCATATGCCACCCTGGCCTGGCTGGTTTATTGGCTCCTGACTTTATTTGTGTCTATGGTCGCTGGTACGGTCAAGCTGACTCGATTCCCCTCAGTGGTGTATTATGTGTGTATCTCAGTGTGATTTATTTCTTCCTTGGACCTGATTTCTCATTCTTCGCCCTTGATCATTTCTTAACCCGGCAAGCGCGATAGGCCTCACGGAAGGCTTCCTATAGGGAACGCGATAGGCCTCACGGAAGCAGGACCATAAAAAAAGCTTTCCAAAAAAAAAAAGGGCCTATCAAAAAAAAAAAATTTGTCTCTAGGTGAGATAATTCCCCTCCAGTACTCATTCATGTAAATCTCACCCACCCCCCTCCCCTCCTTCCCCACCTTATTCCCCCCTCCCTCCCCTCCTCAATTATCACCTATTTTCCCTCTTATTATCATCATTTATCGGTTATTTTTCTCTCCCGCGATAATGTAGCACAAGTGGGTTGCAGAAAAGATCGATATGTAACACCCAGACACCAGCCCACACCGCCCCGCTTGTCTCAGTTACCTCACAGACAGTGAGAGAGGAGGGTTGACTGTAGCTCTCTCTCGCCTGACATTACGACCGGGTGGCCAATATCTTCGTTTTTCACCACCCAAATGCTTTTCCCACTTATTTTAGCACTCTTGAAGGTTCATATATACATCATATATGTAAAATAAAAGCATACCGAAAACAAATAATGGTCTATATTGTAAATATAACGAATTCTGTCAGAATCCAAGGCTAGAAATACACAAATAACTACCCTAGCCCCTAGGTCTATTTAGCGCTTACCGGGTTAATTGGTGCTGCAGTGTAGCAGTTCTTGACTCACCCTTCGGCCCTACCCTATAAGAGTTCTGCTGTGGAACTCATGTGGTACGGCTGAATTGGTGAAATGGTGAGAAATGTCTGCGTATCTTCACCTTCCTAGATTTGTTCACCTCTTGCCCTTCCCTACCTATCATATCTTGATTGGTTGTCCATCTTGATCTAATCCTTCAGGCCAGCCCTATAAGAGTTTTTTTGGGGAACTCAGTGGTCTGGTTAAACTATTTTAATAAATATCTTTTTAAATATGTAAGATATGCAATAAATTATGTAAAATATATTGTTTTTTCTTTATATATACTGTATATAATTGTCATTATGAAGTTAAATTGGTTTCACAGGGAAAATATATACTTGAACAATTGTTTCCGCTGACAAAGAAATTATAGATTCTTGGAAGATACCGTACACTACGAAAGATTATTCAACATGGAATTTTAATGGAATAGAGCAGCTTAGCAACGAAAAGCCAATACTCCCCCCTCCCTGTGATTGTGCCAGCTTTTGTAAGCAGTGCAAAAACTTAATGAAGGACAGAAAACCTGCAGGATGCTCTGGCATTCTAGCTGAGATGATTAACCTGTTAAGCGCTAAATAGCCCTAGGAGCTAGGGTAGTTATTTGTGTATTTCTGCAAAAATATTCGATCTCACAGAATTTAAAAAAAAGTATATCAATGTCTTGGAAATAAGCAGCCACATCCGCCAATATATATATATCCACCCTAAAAAAATGTGGGTGTGGAGTTACGGTGGCTGCAAGTTGAAAAAAATGGCCTGATAGGCACGACATCCCCGAGCGAGCGAGTGTGTGTTAGTGAGCCAGGCGGGAGGAGAGAGAGAGAAGGTGGAGGCAAGAACGTGCGATTGATGAGAAGCAACGCTCTATATCTCGCCTAAAAAGCACCTTTATGGTTTCACCTGTTCATATTCATGAGTAAGGCAGCCCATGTGAATAATATACACTGATAAATGAAGCGCAGAGAGGCATACGGACGAATAATAGGCGAAATAAGAGTGGTGGATTGAGAAAGGTGGGTGGCGCGGGAGACAAAAGGGTCAGATTACAGTAAGTAGGTGAGATTAGCGTGGGTATATGGACAAATTTAGACCTTATAGACACTTTGTGTTGTCGTTGCTATAATGTAAACTACGATAAAGCTTCTTGGATGGCGCAGTATGTTAGAGTAACCCGATATATCATTACCATTTTTACGCACTATTTGCTTGCAACTCATGGATGAAAGGTTATTTATTTACTTGTAAATTTCTTTACTGTTTGTTCGTAATGATAGAATATGTTAGGTTATGTAAAAGTATTATACATACAAAATACTTCGATATACACAAGTGTATCGAGGGTATATATATATTTTTTTTGTCAAGCATTCGTCTGCCCGAAAATACGTACGCACTAATCGCTGTCAGTATAGTGTGAGCGGTCATGGTCTAGTGGTTAGAGTGATGGACTGAGTGAGATGTAGGCCTAGAGACGTAGGCCTAGAGACGTGGGTTCGAAACCAGAGAGGTTATGGGGATATTTTTGGAGTGTTTATATCACTTGAATTTTTTTTTTTTTTACATACTTACGCCCTGCTATTCATAAAGTCGAAAACTTTGATGAATAGCAGAGCGTAAGTATGTTTGTTTGTCTTTATTTATTTGTTTTTTATTTGTTTTTTGTTTGTTTTTTTGGTTTTTATTATTACAAAAGGTTGTTACAAAAGGTTAGTACATAAGTATAATATTACATAGGTATATATATATATAAATAAAACAAAATATTGCCTGGCTAATGAATTAAACTGAAATAATAAATGAAAATATTGCTTGTATACAATAATATACTGTATAATATATATATATATATATATATATATATATATATATATATATATATATATATATATATATATATATATAATATATATATATACAGTATATATCAAAACATATGAACTTATCCTACAACTATAATTTGTACATGTTATGATATTATCACGTTGGTCAGGTACGGGCAAGTAGGTAGGCAGGCAGGAGTTTTGAGATCACGTTGGTCAGGTACGGGCAGGTAGGTAGAGGTAGGTAGTGAGGTAGGTGGGCGGGGCAGGAGTTTGGCTGAGGCAGGGCGACACAGGTACCACTCCTAGTAGTACTTGAGTGAGTGGTAGTCCCTGAAGCACTCGCCCAAACACAACCCAACGTTGCATTCCTTGCACATTGATGTGACTCGGCTTCTTTTTGGTGGATTTCTGGTGGAGTGGGCACAGACCTGGCACTGTACTTGCAGCCTCCGGGTGCCAGATAGCTCGGTGTGGATAGGGTAGTGTCTGTCATACCCATCAATGACTCTGTCTGGGAGGTTGACTGCACGGCGACCCCTGTGACCGGAGACTGGTTGGTGTTTTTCGAGGAGTTGGTAGGCGACGTTGTAAATGAACTCCCTGAACTTGATTTTTTTGTTCGGGGCCATGTCTTTTTTTACCAGCCACATGTTGTACGCGTTGAGCATCGTGATGTCAACAAAGTGAAGGAAAAGCTTGTGATACCACTTCACTGTTTTACGTAAACACTCAACGCCTGCAAGCTGGCAATCAGACTTGTCCACAAGGCGCATGTATTTGGTATAATCCACCACCATATCAGGTTTCTGGATAGACTTCTTGGTACGGTAGTGGAATTTACCAGAGTCCACTTGGGCACCTGTATGGACAGTCGAAAGCAGGTGGACTGGTCGCTTGTCGAGCCACTTCACCGCCAGAACTTTCCCCGACTTCTCAAGCTGTTTGTAGTGCTCTTTCTTCTTTCTTTTTGGTCGTTCCTGTCTGCGGAGCCTTTGTTCCTCTGCCAAGTCGTCATCAGAAGCGGTGTCACTGTGGGAGGGGTTGTCCAGTTCTATACGATTGCCTTGGAACTTAGGCATGAACTTCCTGTTAGTTCTGACAGTCCCACATGACCCCGTTTTGTTGTCGTGGAGGAACTGGCAGAGTGCAGGACTTGTATACCAATTGTCGGTGTACAACGTGTGCCCCTTGTTCAGGTAGGGCTCCAGCATCTTCTTCACAATGTGCCCTGACATGCCCAATGGGTCGTTGCCACCGACTTTTGGAATGTCTACATCAGTGCCGGTGTATACGATCATGTCGAGCACTATGCCACTTTCACAATCGCACAACACAAAAATCTTGATCCCGAACCTGTGTCTCTTCAAGGGGATGTACTGCTTGAACACCAGGCGTCCTTTGAAAAGCACGAGCGACTCATCAATCACCAGGTTGGCAAAGGGGTAGAAGAATTTCCTGTACCTTTGCAACAACATGGTCAACACATCCCGAACTTTCCATATTCTATCAGCTTTGTTTGGATTATTATTGTCTGCGAAGTGCAAAAATCGCAGAAGCAAGAAAAATCTATCACGAGCCATATATTTCCGGAAAATTGGGGTGTTGATGATTGGGTCGTGCTTCCAATAATGCTCCATTACATGCTTCCTGCAGAGAGGCATGATGAGCAACAACGCAAAGAACACAAGGAGCTCAGGGACAGTCGTATCGACCCATGCACGAATTCTTGCTCTAGGAGATATCATATCAATTCTTTCCCTCACCCAGGTAAAATAGCCATTGGTTTGGGAAACGAGATGAGATAATACCTCCTGGTCAAAAAATGCACAGAAGAAGTCAGATTCGGTGGACTGGTCATTGCAGGGCCAGTCTGCTGTTGAACCAGCCAGATTACCATTGAACTGGTGCAAATCTGGTTGGAAATGGGACCCTTCAGACCAGGCAAACGTATACGGCCGTGGGGGATCAGGATCAGCCCCTCCGTCAGCCACGTCGTCTGCACCTTCGTCGTCGTCAGACAGGTCTTGGTCATGGCTACGGTGCAGAAGTAGATCGTCGTCTTCCGAATCCTCTGCACCTCCCTCATATCGGTCTTCATCCTCCTCAGACTCGCTCCCACTATCACCACCCCAGCCAAAGTTCCTGGGATCGAAGGCTTCCCCTTCTGCAGCGTCGTCGTCAGAGGAGTCCGGAGGGAAGAGGAGGGCGTCAAACTTAGATGGCGTTAGACCGGCTCTCACAACTCTACGAGGTCCTCCAACATTAGCAGGGGCATGGGTGGGCGTGGGTGGTGGAGCAGGGGCGTGGGCGTGCGTGGGCGGTGGTGCAGGGGCGGCCGTGGTGAGCAGTGGTGCAGGGGCGGCCGTGGTGGTGGTGGTGGTGGCGGCGGCAACGCGGGGGTGGTAGAGGCGGGAGGTGTCACCTTACTCCTCTTGAACTGATAAGGGTGACCTTTTCCCTTACCCTTCCTTCCAACTACCACCCCCGATGCTCCTGCATCCCCAGGACGGCCACTTGTACTTCTTGTGGTGGTGGTGGGCGTCGTTGCTACAACAGTAGAGGCAGTAGTTGTTGTGGTAGCAGTTGTCAGAGCAAATGCTGAGGACAATGACCTCTTCACACTCCTCGTGCTTGTTGCTCGTGTCGTGCCTCTCCCACCTCGTGTCGTGCTTGTCCCAGCACGTGTAGGTCTTCTTGGCTGCACTGGCTCATCCTCCTCAGAAGTATATACGTAGGAGGGGTCCCTGGCACGTGTTCGTGTCCTGCCACGAGCACTAACACCGCCAGCAACAGGGTTGGGCGAGTCAACAGGGAGCGAGTCACGGGAGCGTGTAGGCTCCATAATGACTGAGAGCGTACTGCGTGTGTAGACTGCGTGGGGTGCGTGCGGCGGCTGGTGGTGGGTGGCATCGAGAGGTACCATGTCGCACTAAACGTAGCAGAATTTGTGACTCGCTAGACAGCGTGGCGCCGTTTTGGTACGCCTTTAAAAATCCTGCTTCCGTGAGGCCTATCGCGTTCGCCGGGTTAATGCCAGTTCTTCTCATGATGGTATTACAATATCTTTTATGAGTACTTTTAATGTATTTTAAGCAATTTACGACTTTGTTCTGATAGAGTTTTAGTGGTAGCAAATTTTGCTCCGGCAATAAAGCGATATTTATAAGGTCTTTTATGAAATTTAGGTAACGTGTATAATTTTGCAATGCACTTGTTCTTATCAGAAAGTTTAATATCAAATGTTATATTTTTCTTGGTATGTTCATCGATTAAGTTATCAATATTCAGATTATTTTGAATTTCATAAACAGAATTACCGCAAATATTTTTACGTAAAATGTTACCCTTAATACCTAATTCTTTTTTCATGTTTTCAAGATAAAATGTCTTACATGTGAAGCTATAATTATTGCTGGCTTTATCTACTGTAGTGATTACAAAATGTTTATGTAAATTTATTAAATCAGCTTTAACCCTCCAGCCCCGGCTATGTATTATATATACTGTATATTCCTCGAAACCCGGGTGTTTTGGCCGAAAAACGTCTAGGCTAGGCTACCGTATATTCGTTAATCAGACTGCTTCCCGCATTCCCGCGCATCCCCAAGCGTAGCTGTGTTATTTACCTGTAGAATGGCATTAAGTAGAGCTCTCTAAGTCAACTGGTTGAGCTGTGATGATGATTTCATTGGAGATAACTTTATGGCCAAAACAGCCACTTTACACCACTTTTCGATACTTAACCCGGGAGCTGCGGGGAGACTCTTAAGAGTTCCCCCGGCGGACTGCGGGAAGACTCTCCTGAGTAAGTAAAATTAAAAATCAACTTTTGACATCGAAAAAAAAAAAAATATTATTTTTATTTTTTTATTTTTGTTTGGCCCCTGGGCCATGCAAAATCTCAGTCCTCTACCTCCCCTCCTTCCCCACTTTCCTCCTATCCTTCAGTTATCACCTATTTTCCCTATTATTCCCTTATTCTGAGGTATATTTTCGTGCTAACATTAGCGAGTTGCAAGCAGGGTGTTGTCATCACTGATGGCAATCGAGTGCAAGAGAGAGAGAGAGAGTATCGATCGACTGTGTCTCAGTGGCCTTGGGGGAAATTGGCGGGAAGGTAGCTTGCCTCACCCATACATTATACAACTCGCGGGCTATATCTCCGATTTTGACCATCCAAACGCTGTTTTCACTCGTTTTATTGTTGTTTCAGGTTAATACCTTTATAATCAACCCATAATAGGCGCATATGGATAATTATTAATGCTATTAATGGTACAATGAATATTTTAGTGACGGAAACACCTCAAATACGTCAGCACAGGGGGACGTTTTCAATTACCCCCGTGCGCACTTCAGAGGTTAACAACAACATACAGGCACACACGAACAAGCGACGCTCTCCTTCTTGTGGCCGGAGATGCGGAGCGTCGGTCCAGCCGGCTGTTGTTTACATGCGTCGGACCGACGCCTCGCACACGAAGCTCACAGGCTTTCAACCACTGGGCGTTCAAGAGGCCATCCGGGTTCCTGTTATATGCTTTTTTATGGGCGTTCAAGAGCCCATCCGTGGTGAGAGGGTTAAGCTTATTATAATTATAGTCTATAAAATCTGAAAGATTAAATTCATTTTTAAGTGAGAAAATTTTATTTCTAATTAACTTAATTAATAATTTAGACCATGCTTCTAGTTCTCTCGCATCGCAGCACGCAATTTTTAACAATTTATCTTTTAATTTATTGACTGAAAAAACAATATCTTTTAAAATTGTCCCATGTTACTTTATTACTCCCTATTCTAAATTTAAACCCTTTACGACATAGCTCCGCTAATTTGTCGTTTGCAAAATGTTTAACTAGTTCTACATCACCTGTTAATATGTGACATATCGGACTATAAATGAACTTTGCTAGTGCATCACGTCTGCTAGCTGGCATATCCAGGACTCTTTCACACACGCATTTATTATTATTGAAAATATCATTATCTGAAAGATTTCCTAAAACTTTATTATAATTACAAATAATAGACCCAACAGGTCGTTCATATGAATACACTATTATTGGTTTGAAATCTTTACAACCATCTGGTAACATGGACTTAACTTTCTTTGAATTAATAAGACTGTTAACATTAATTTTGTCTAAAATTTTAGAGGAATAATTTAAAGTGGACATGACTTTATCTTTAATACGGTTATCTTTGGATTTCTTAGAATTAGCTCTAATATATCCCATAAAAGCAAAGACTATATTCTTAAATTTTATTTGTGAAATTATGTTTATTGTTTAGAATATTTTCTATAAAAGGAGCAAAACTTTTCTTTGTAGGCCTTTCAATGAATCTTTTAAATTTTGTAATTAATTAATTAATTTATGGGGGGGGGGGGGTAGGGGGGGGGTAACCAACAATGAGCCCCCCTACCTCCCCACCCTTCACCCCCTGCCTCCTCCCACCCCCCACCTACCACTCCTACCCCCCCCACCATAAAAAAACGTTGCAAAACTTATACATCTATCTCTATCTATCATATTGCCTGACGCTGTGATCCCCGAAGGGGTGGCCACGAACGAACTGCCCCCATGTCCCCGGTCAGTTGACGCCCCTCCCCCTAACCAGCACCGACTTCGTTCATATACTTCCTCACTCCATCCTTCCACCTCTCATTCGGTCTACCTCTCCCTCCCTCCACCTCGCTTTTGTACACCCTCTTAGTCATTCTCTTGCTTTCCATATGGCCGAACATCTCAAGTTGTTCCTTTTCACACTTTCCAGCACATCTACCTCCACACCACACCTTACTTCCTCATTAGTCTGTCTATCCCTCCATGTAACCTCCGCATGCACTTCTTAGGTATTCATTTCCACTGCTCTCACTCTTGGTCCGAGTCTCTCAACCAACGTCCATGCCTTCGCTTCCGTAAGTCAGTGTGGGATTACCACACTGTCATGCAAGGACTTCTTCACTTCCTTACTGACCACCCTATTTCTTGTTACTGCTTTCAGCGTTCCTACAACCCTCTTCTCCTGTTGTACCTCTCCCGCACTTCTTCATCCATAGTCCATCTTTACTCAACACACTGCCCAGATACTTAAAAGAGTTGACGATCTCCATAGCCTGACCGTTCAGCTTCACCTCACACTCTGTGACTTCCCCCCTTTTGAAGACCATAACCTTGCTCTTCCCCGCATTTACCTTCAAATTCCGTTTTTCGCATACTGTTCCAAACTCATTTACCAGACCCTGCAACTCCCATTCATTATCACTCATCAGACCTGTATCATCCGCAAACAGCAGATAAATTATATACATACATGCAGTATATCATTAACCTCTGAAGTGCGCACGGGGTAAATGAAAACCTCCCCCTGTGCTGACGTATTTGAGGTTTTTCGTCACTAAAATATTCATTGTACCATTAATAGCATTAATAATTATCCATATGCGCCTATTATGGGTTGATTATAAAGGTATTAACCTGAAACACACAATAAAACGAGTGAAAACAGCGTTTGGTGGTCAAAATAGGAGATATAGCCCGCGAGTTGTATAATCTATGGGTGAGGCAAACTCCTTCCCGCCATTTCCCCCTAAGGCCACTGAGACACAGTCGATCGATACTCTCTCTCTCTCTCTTGCCACTCGATGGCCATCAGTGATGACAACACCTGCTTGCAACTCGCTAATGTTAGCACGAAAATATACCTCAGAATAAGGGAA
Organism: Lithodes maja; assembly: GCA_037953745.1. Classification (NCBI taxonomy): domain Eukaryota; kingdom Metazoa; phylum Arthropoda; class Malacostraca; order Decapoda; family Lithodidae; genus Lithodes; species Lithodes maja. Next base: position 52,037 of record JBAKBP010008581.1, on the reverse strand, counting down.
TAATAGGGAAAATAGGTGATAACTGAGGAATAGGAGGAAAGTGGGGAGGAGGGGAGGTAGAGGACTGAGATTTTGCATGGCCAGGGGCAAAAAAAAAAAAATAAAAAAAAAACAAAAATTTCGATGTAAAAAGTTGATTTTTAGTTTTACTTACTCCAGAGAGTCTTCCCGCAGTCCGCCGGCCGAACTCTAAAGAGTCTTCCCGCAGTTCCCGGGTTAATAATTTGTATTTATATATTTATTAATATTTATTTTTTTCATTTTTTTCAGAAGAATTTGTGGATGTGTACGGCAAACATGGAGATAGTAAAGGAGCAGATGCAAAAGGCAGGAATCTACCCCATGCCCGGTTCTCAAAACTGGAAGAATTTGGTTTTAAAAATTAAATTAATGGAGAAGGAATACAGAAAGATTTACTTGAATAGCATTCAGCCATTTTATCTACTTTCTAAGACATACTACGAATTGAAGAGCATTATTTTTTTCTTCATGTATTTAATAATTTAGACTAAAAAGAAGACTGTTGTAGAACTGGTCTTGACTAAGGTATATACACAAAAATATGGCTATTCCGTGAAAAAGTTGGCCCCCAAGTTGAGGCCAAGTAATGCATACATTTTGTCTGTACCTTGACTATAAGGCAACCCTTGAAACCTAGGAATAAAAAACGACATAACAGTTTCTACAGATTCAGCTAGCCTATAAATCAACCCAGATCAGCTTAATTAAATTTTCTTTTTTCCTTTATTAATGCATTATTTGGAGATATTATTATGTTTTTTACACCAACCAACTTCACATCTAAACTCAAATAATGAAATCAACATATACAGGTACATGTGGCACTCCGAGGACTCGACCCAGGATACTCGCATCGAATTCCGCGCACTATGTATTACACTATCAAGACAGTTAAAGAAATATGGACAAGCCTACGATTTATTATGCTTACGGAAATCTCCACCCCTCTGACTCAATTGCCTACGCGCGCTAACCTTGCAACTACTGACCACAACCACACCATTAACGCATCATTTCTGTACAAAAATTATACATGTGAAAGTCTGTGTATGGCCACCCTCGTAAGGGGAGTAGGCGTCCGGCAATAGATAGATTGATAGAAAGTCAGATTTTTGGTAGGATTCCTGCACCAGGATAGGTCCATTTCAACCACTTCACACGTTTGTCAGGTTAACCCGAGAAGCGTGATAAGCCTGTACGGGATAGGCCTCACGGAAGCAAGACCATGGAAATTCCTTCCAAAATGTCCCAGGGTCTTTAAAAAAAAAAGGAATATATGATTAGGTGAGACAATTCCTCTCTAGTACTTCCTACCACTCATTCACATGTTCCCCCCCCCCCCCTCCCCACCTTTTTAATTATCGTCTATTTTTCCTCTTTATTTCCCTTATTTATCAGTTATTTTCCGCGCCAATTATTGTCAAGCGGGCTGGGAGGCAGGGTTGAGTCATATAGTAAGACCCTCTAGCAGTGTGAAATCGTATGTCTATCGGCCGGCCGACCCATAATATGACCGGGCAGCAAAAATATAAGTTTTCCACCACCCAATTGCTGTTATCACTTCTTTCATCACTTCAATGTTAATATGTTCATCATATAAGTAAAATAATGCACATGGATAAGAAATATGATTTATATGTAATTTAACAAATTTTGTTAGAATCAAAGGGCGTATTGCACTACACAGACGTTTTTAGAACCTCATTTTCGCTCTCCTCGGGTTAGCCATTGTGTATCCTCCAATAATGATAGGAAAAAATTGTCACCTTAACCCTCCAGCCCCGGCTATGTATATATATATATTCCTCGAAATCGGTTGTTTTGGCGAAAAACGTCTAGGCTAGGCTACCGTATATTCGTTAATCAGACTGCTTCCCGCATTCCCCGCGCATCCCCAAGCGTAGCTGTGTTATTTTACCTGTAGAATGGCATTAACCCGGGAGCTACGGGAAGACTCTAAGAGTTCCCCCGGCGGACTGCGGGAAGACTCTCTGGAGTAAGTAAAACTAAAAATCAACTTTTTACATCGAAAATTTTTTTTTTTTTATTTTTTTTTTTTATTTTTTTTTGGCCCTGGGCCATGCAAAATCTCAGTCCCTCTTCCTCCCTCCTTCCCCACTTTCCTCCTATTCCTCAGTTATCACCTATTTTCCCTATTATTCCCTTATTCTGAGGTATATTTTCGTGCTAACATTAGCGAGTTGCAAGGCAGGGTGTTGTCATCACTGATGGCCATCGAGTGCAAGAGAGAGAGAGAGAGTATCGATCGACTGTGTCGCAGTGGCCTTGGGGAAAATTGGCGGGAAGCTAGCTTGCCTCACCCATACATTATACAACTCGCGGGCTATATCTCCGATTTTGACCATCCAAACGCTGTTTTCACTCGTTTTATTGTTGTTTCAGGTTAATACCTTTATAATCAACCCATAATAGGCGCATATGGATAATTATTAATGCTATTAATGGTACAATGAATATTTTAGTGACGAAAAACCTCAAATACGTCAGCACAGGGGGACGTTTTCATTTACCCCCGTGCGCACTTCAGAGGTTAAGTAGAGCTCTCTAAGTCAACTGGTTGAGCTGTGATGATGATTTCATTGGAGATAACTTTATGGCCAAAACAGCCACTTTACACCACTTTTCGATACTTAACAACAACATACAGGCACACAAGAACAAGCGACGCTCTCCTTCTTGTGGCCGGAGATGCGGAGCGTCGGTCCAGCCGGCTGTTGTTTACATGCGTCGGACCGACGCCGCGCACACGAAGCTCACAGGCTTTCAACCACTGGTACAATGTAGTACCACCCGGGTTCCTGGGGGCAAAAAATAATGGTACACACGTGTACCATCCGAGTTTGAAGGGTTAAGGGCACGTAAGGTCTTAATATTGATAACAAAAAATTAGGCCAAAGGTCTCGTAATCACCAAACTTACGGAACGAACGATTTAAAACCTCAAAACTTTATGCTAAACATGAGGGAGAAGGGGGTCCAGAAAAAATGTGTACCACCCCCTTAACCCGGGAACTACCGGGAGACTCTTAAGAGTTCCCCCAGCGGACTGCGGGGAGACTCTTAACCTCTGAAGTGCGCACGGGGGTAAATGAAAACCTCCCCCTGTGCTGACGTATTTGAGGTTTTTCGTCACTAAAATATTCATTGTACCATTAATAGCATTAATAATTATCCATATGCGCCTATTATGGGTTGATTATAAAGGTATTAACCTGAAACAACAATAAAACGAGTGAAAACAGCGTTTGGATGGTCAAAATCGGAGATATAGCCCGCGAGTTGTATAATGTATGGGTGAGGCAAGCTACCTTCCCGCCCATTTTCCCCAAGGCCACTGCGACACAGTCGATCGATACTCTCTCTCTCTCTCTTGCACTCGCTTGCTATCAGTGATGACAACACCCTGCTTGCAACTCGCTAATGTTAGCACGAAAATATACCTCAGAATAAGGGAATAATAGGGAAAATAGGTGATAACTGAGGAATAGGAGGAAAGTGGGGAAGGAGGGGAGGTAGAGGACTGAGATTTTGCATGGCCCAGGGGCCAAACAAAAATAAAAAAATAAAAAAATAAAAATAAACAAAAAAATTTGTTTTCGATGTAAAAAGTTGATTTTTAGTTTTACTTACTCAGGAGAGTCTTCCCGCAGTCCGCCGGGGGAACTCTTAAGAGTCTTCCCGCAGCTCCCGGGTTAAGAGTAAAAAAAAAAATCAACTTTTGACATAGAAAAAAAAATTGTTTTTATTTTTATATTTTTAGGGCCCCTGGGCCATGCAAAATCTCAGTCCTCTACCTCCCCTCCTCTCCTTCAGTTATCACCTATTTTCCCTGTTATTCCCTTATTCTGAGGTATATTTTCGTGCTAACATTAGTGAGTTGCAAGCAGGGTGTTGTCATCACTGATGGCAAGCGAGTGCGAGAGAGAGAGAGAGTATCGATCGACTGTGTCTCAGTGGCCTTGGGGGAAATTGGCGGGAAAGCAGCTTGCCTCACCCATACATTATACAACTCGCGGGCTATATCTCCGATTTTGACCATCCAAACGCTGTTTTCACTCGTTTTATTGTTGTTTCAGGTTAATACCTTTATAATCAACCCATAATAGGTGCATATGGATAAGTATTAATGCTATTAATGGTACAATGAATATTTTAGTGACGGAAACACCTCAAATACGTCAGCACAGGGGGACGTTTCCAATTACCCCCATGCGCACTTGTTAGGTTAATAATGTAATGGCCCTGATCCATTCATTTATTCAGAAGATGTGAGTAAACAATATATCAAGACGGTGGCCATTTTAACTATTGTATACAACTGAAATCCCAATGTCCGATTTTATTCCTACGTTCAAGGATTAAGGTTAAGAATAATATTTAGGTAGACTGTATTGGTATTTAATATAGCCGGTATATTAAGTATGTATTGCCTTTTATTCCTTACAACCTTTAATATGTCTTTAGGTAACATGCTGTTGTAACAAAATTCTAACACATTGTCCGAACCATCTGATCGTTCTTGAATCACGCTGCTTTCGCGCATATGGTAAACCGTTTCATTTGTTATACATATTTTCATTCCAACAGTAACATGATTGGATACTTTAACTATAATATAATAATGTTGCATTTATCTTGTGTCGTCCCAGTTTTGGTTTGTTTGTTTTGCAAGTTTTACATTATATTTGTATACATGGCTTGCAATAATGAATATGGGAACTTCAATTACAGTAAGACCCCGATTTTCCAGCACTCATGGGGGGATTTGAAAAGTCCGGTTAGTTGAATATTACTCCTGTAAATGCCCATAAACCGTAAGAAAATACCCCCTAATGACTATCTGTATTATCAGCCTTAATATAATAAACAAACACACATTACTATACCATTTAAATAATAATGTTCTCAACTCGCCAATTTATAAGTACAGTAAAAGTTGGAAAAGGCCTCCAGCTGTTGTTGTCGGCGTAATGCGTATGTGGAGAAGTCTAGGCCTTATCGGGAGGGAGAGTTCCTCGGCGCATTCAAAGTTTCCATCTGTAACCTACTACTTCACACGACAGGCCAACCTAGACAGCCCACGGAAACTCAGAAGACTACAAGTTGCTATAAAACCAACTTTACTATTCCCAATGCCCTTGTTGGAATAGTTATAGAAAACCCTGAATGAAGTTAATGCCAGTGACGATCGAGGCCTAATAAGTCCTAATTTAGTCCCTAAATATCAACTCTAAATATCTACACCAGTGCGCCCAGTGTCAGGTAATAAATTAGTTAAAAATACGTACAAGTGATAATAATGTTAGAGTCCACAAATATCGACTCTGTTAAATATATACACCAGTTAGCAAGGTTATTGAAATAATGGAAAAGCTTCTCACCACGCCTCTAGCCTACACCAGGCAGAGACAGAGTGGCGAAACAAATCTGGAACAAGAGGACTAACCACTGCCACAGCCAACATACCGAGATCTCCACCTCTACCTCCACCGTCTTCCCCCACCACCACCACCAACACTGCTGCCACACACTCAAGGTCAACCTCCCGCATCAAAGAAAACTACTCATGGGCAGACAATTATATACCCCGCAAGGCAGAGAAAAACATGTGATCAGTTTCTCGCCGATTACACATCTCCTGCAACATCCCAAATCTACAAACTTCCAACCACTGTCCGCTCCATCTACCTCCAGCCTACAAACTACATAAGCAGCCCAAGAACAAACCACAAGGCCAAATATAAATGATCCAAGCCCCGAGCACCAAATATTCATCTTATTTCTTCTTCCAACATCGCATTTATGAGGATATTAAATTGTAGTAATTGCACGTCTTGCAAACAATGCACACCTCCGTCACCCAGCCCATGCAAACAACGCAAGGCCAAGACAAGAGAAAAGCAACTCCAGCAACATGCAAGCCGATTTGCTCTTTCTTATTGTCTTTGCCAACCACACCCTCGAAGCCACAAGGAAATAACCACCACGGACATCCTGCAGCCAGGCACCTTTTTACCGCCCAACAACACCCCTGCCGGGGCACTGAGAAACGGTATGATTATGGTGGGAGATTTTAGGATCGATGCTCAGTTGGAACACTGTCCTTGCTATCCACAGACGTAAGGCTGTTTTGAAATCTTGAGGGCTCGATAGGACGATTGTTCTCGCTCTTGCCATTAGGACAAGAGACTGAAACTGCACTTATGTGTGGAACACTCGGTCTTAAAATTTTATGTATGTATGTATGTATCCACAGACGTGAAACTGTTCGAATATTGAGACTAACTTGTAATTATTTGGAGTGGGTATCAACAATAGGCTAGTTATTAGACTCCTTCACAGAGGCTAACTAATATCTTTCCCCTACCCCAGCTGGCGCTATTGTGTATAAAGTACGCTACCTAAAGGCAAGTACTGTAGCTTTATCCGAAATAGACCAAAAAGCTTAAAACACCCAGCCAACCTCAATTAACCCGTCAAGCCCCGGCTAGTTATTAATAAATGTACCACCAGAACCCGGCCGGTTTTGAAAATGTTTTTTTTCCAGAAACAATAGCGAATGGGTTAGGAATGAAGGAAAAACCACGAAAAAACTATCAAAAAGCTCAAAAAATGGTCCTACAGAGCCCCCGAAAATGGATTTTACAAGAGTAAAAAATTGAAGGCAATTTCCCCAAAAAAACATGTTTTTGCGTGCTCACGCGCACGCGGTTGGACTTTGAGAGTTTTCAACCATCGGCATGGGTGCGTGGGATACTTACACAGTTCCCATACAAATCTGAGCCAGGCTCTAGGTAGAGCCACTCTGAGCCTTACGACTGAGCTAAAAGGGTGACTCGTCTGGCGAGTCGCTGGGGCTTGGCGTTACATACATAGGTGACTCGTCAGACGCGTCGCTGGGGCTGGCCGGGTTAAGACTCTGAATAAGTCCTGCATCAAAGTTCTTATAAAGATCAGAGTAGTCAGCGAGTTCTCTCCTGCATTAACTCGATTCTATTGTACTGATGCCACAGCATAGTAGATAGTATTCAAGGTCCCAAACCCAAGAGCTCGAGTAAAACTGGGAACCCAGTCACGACAGGATAAACCCCACGGCCAACGCATCTATCTGTATTTACCAGGAGACGGGATTACTTATTCTACAAATCGAAAGTGAAGTTGCTATACCGTTATAATACACAAGAGAAATAACTGTGCACAGGATCTATACTTAGTGTATTTATAGAGAAAGAGTATAAAAAGATCAACAGTGGAAATTAGTCAAAATATATCTACCGCGGGTATATAAAAAGAAGTACCGTACCGGTATTCTAGAAACATCGGATACTACGAGCTTTTGCAAAAAGCGAGAGAAAGTACTAGTGAAACCCAAATAAATCAGGGAAGTACTGATAATAATTCTGCTAAAGGATCGAAATAACCAATAAATTCAAGTTAACAGATCAGATCAGATGAAGTATTGAGGGATAAGCCTTTACAACGGCACCTCGATCGTATCTACATTCTACTTTTCCTATTTTTCTGAAGTGTAGAAGGGTGTTGGAGAGAGAGGAAGCTGTAGGAATGGCTTTGTTATGTGTGTTTAGTCTATATATGTTGTCAGGATGTCCCCTGACTGGGTGCAAGCATGTGAAACATGCTAGGCGGGTGCACAACCCCGAAAAGGGTTGAAATAGGGGAGCTATCCCCCCCGCCAAAGGCGGCTTTCTAGGGCCTTTCCTAGCTGATGCTGAGAGGATTGGGTTCTAGTCATGTGGTGATGGGCTGGTCTATCAGAGTGAGAACTGAGCAATCTCTGCCATACCCATAGCTTACTCTGACTGTTCCTTTTACTTATATATTTTCTAGATCTCAAGTGACGGCGTCTCTAACGTGGATTGACCTCCCAATCTACCAAGATTGGAAGCCAAAGCGTCACATTTTTCCCTTGCCCCTCAACTTTCTCTTCATAATTGCTGAGGGGCACAGGGCCCTGGGTGGGGCTTTGGTTTCCCGGGCGTTTCCGCGCCCTCCTCAAGCTCCCCGCCATGGAGTGGCTTCGGTCACCCAGGCTTTATTGTGGTCGGCGGGGAGGGTTCTGTGGGGGCGCTCGGTTGTGGCCTTGGCCTTGGCCTTGCTCGGGGCCTTGGGGCTGTTCGGCCAGGCAGCTTGGGGAACAACAACAACAACATGCTAGGATGTACTACCACACCCACTAAATGTCCGCCGTGGAGGGATTTGAACCCGGGTCTTACAGATTCACACGTGAGCGTGCTCACCACTCGACCACCACGGCTTAACTTATTATTATTAAAATAGGGATTCGCACCAAGCCTAAAAAGACTATGTGGCACCAAAAGAAACTTTGTGGAAAAAAAAAACATCGGAGGTGTTGTGGGGCAGGGCGCACTACGGAGTAGAGAAGAAGACTAGGAAACGCTAATTAACCCCTCCAACCCGGATGACCTCATATACGCCCATAACATACTCGGCCCGCGCAACCCGGATGGCCTCATGTACGCCCCTTGCTTTCGTGCTTGATTTTCGAAAGCCGCGCGCACATTTTGTGATGATTGGGCGGTAGGTGGCGCCACCCGGCGTCAACGACGCCACAACAACAGTATCTACCCCGACGCCATCATGGACAGTACACCAAATAGTGATTCCGCCGTGTCCGACATCGTGCTTCCTACGACGCCCTTGATAGTGCGTCGTGCCTTACCCCGACGCCATCGCCTAAATGTGTTATCTCCCGGAGGTATTGAGACGACTTTGAGACTTTATGAGAAAGCTGATGCCAAGCATAAGATTGATGAAGAAGTGAGTGACCACTCGAGTAATTATAAGTCGAGTGATTATGGCCATGAGAGTGATAAAGAACAATTCCTGGGATTTGCGAAAGAATTTGAGTGATGAGAGTGATGAAGGTGATGGTGATGTACCAGTTGTTGAGGAAGCTGGTTTACCTCAAGAAAGTGAACTTGCGAGAGTGAGTGAGTGGGAGAGTTCAAGGTCACAAACAAAATTTCGCATAAGTGACACGACTCCAAGCCCTTCCCCAGGTAAATCGCCTTTCAAGCTCCATTTCTACAAGTTAAAAATACTTGAAAAGGCGGCCGCGGCAGCTAGGGAACAAGCTAAAATAGTTGGTGAGGATGAGGCTGTGAGTGAGGGTCAGCGTGGTGACCCTTCTCGACCGCCATTGTCTCCCTTATCTACCCACGCCACCCAAGATGACCCGGATGCCCCGCATTCTTCCCCACCACCCCCACCATTGCCAAGGGTTGAGGACCCCCCACTTTCGGCCTATTTGCCTCCTAGGTCCCCCGACAGGAGACATACTGCTGCCGAAAAGGGGAAAGGTAGAAAATATACCAAGAAAATGAAGAAAAGTAAGAGAGTTTTGTTTGAGGCTCCCGCGGCGGCGTCCACCCCTGCCGGCCCCAGGCATACGTCCCCGCAACTTTCCCCACGGTCCTCCCCACCTCTCCCGCCTTCAACATGTCTTCCTGCAGAAGTATTTGAGGTCGCATCACCAATACCTGGGCCTAGTGAAACGGAATCATTGCTTTCTGTGACTCGTCGCAGGCCAAGGAGCCCGGGACCTCTGGAGGACACAGCCTCACCTGTCACTCCTTCCCCACCTCGCCCACGCATCACTGGTTCCCCGCCAGATTATGTGGGGGCCACTGATGATGAAGGGCACCGCTCTGAAGACTCTGGCCATGATTACATAGGTCCACCGTCAGGGCAAGATGACCACTCTGACGATGACGATGACTATATGGACATCGACGACCCTCGACCCACCCGCTTGGCCCGGCTTCGTGCTGCCCGTCTTTCTGCCCGCCGCCCTGGCCGCCGCCCTGACCGACGCCCTCGCCGCCGCCCTCGCCGCCGCCCTAGGGCGCGCGCCTCCCGAGTTGGCCGTGGGCGTACTGGGCTACCAGTTGGAGCTCCTCGTCAGCGTAGACAAGACCCATTCTACGTTTTTCAATGGCAGGACGTAGTTGATGGGGATGGATACAACCCTGATGTGCCAGCTTTTGATGAGGCACTGGAGGGTTCAGGCATTACCCCCAATTTTCCTGCAGGCCCCAATGCTCCACCACACGAACTATTTGAGGCATTCTTTGATGAGGAGGTGGTAGGCTATGTTGTCAAAGAGACAAACAAGCAGCACCAATTCCAGGTACACTTTTTGGGCAAGGTGACCAAGGGCCATATGAGGAAGTGGACCCCAGTGACTCCTCAAGAATTCATGGTGTTCCTGGCACTCACCATGCTAATGCCTCATGTCAGGAAGCATAGGTTGCCTGACTATTGGATCACCAATGATCTGATTTCAACCCCTGCCTTCGGGAAATATATGGCTCGCGACCGGTACCTTGATATCCTCGCAGCGCTCCATCTTGTCACCAACACCGACGTCCACCGCCCAGACAAGCTGTGGAAGATTAGGACGTTGTATGAGATGATGCGAGACCGCTTCACCTCCTACTTCAAGCCCTTCCGCAAGGTCGTCATTGACGAGTCTCTTGTGCTGTTCCGGGGAAAACTCAGCTTCCGGCAGTACATCCCCTCCAAAAGACATCGCTTTGGCATAAAATTCTTTGTGCTGTGCGACTGCACAACTGGCTATGTCCTGGACTTCCTGGTGTACAGCGGGAAGGAAGGGGACGTGCTTGTGGACCCCCTCATTGGATTTGGCGGAGCAGTGGTGCAAGCCATGATGGACCGCTACTTCCATAAGAATCACGTCCTCTACACGGACAACTATTACACGTCCCCCACTCTCTCACAGTACCTGCATGAGCGCAAGACAGGGACTGTAGGCACAGTACGAGGGAAAAGGAAGGGCATGCCAACTTTCCCTGCAAAGACCAAAAAAGGTGATGTCTTCAGGAAGAAGTCGGGGCCCATTCTGGCTATCCACTGGCACGACCAGCGGAAGGTCAACCTCCTGACCACCATCCACAAGGGGGAAATGGTGGAGACTGGCAAGGTGGATCGCCGCACCCAGGCCAGGGTGACCAAGCCCGATACTGTCCTGGACTACAATGTCAACATGAGGCTGGTGGACAAGTCCGACATGCAGATAGGCTTCATTGACTGCCTGCGTACCTCGTGCAGATGGTACAAAAAGTTCTTTCTGCATATGGTGGACATGTCAATTCTGAATGCCTATAATATATACAGGCTTCGGAATGAGAACCCACCCCTGAAGTTCAATAGCCTGCGGAGGTTCCAAAAGCAGGTGTTGACGGGGCTCCTGGAGAAGTATGCTACGCCACAGAGGGCAGTGGCACATCCTGGGCCCGCCGTTATCGACCGCTTGCAGTCTGCTCCATACCTGCTTAGGCACCAGCTTGGTTACTTTCCTCAGAATGCAGCAGGAAGAACAAATCAGAAGCGGTGCCATGTCTGCTACCACAGCAGGGTGAGGCCGCACCCAGGTAAAAAGTCAACCACGGAGTGTGTGGAGTGCAAGGTGGCACTCTGTGCTGTAGGGTGCTTCGCTGCTTACCACACCAAGCAGGAGTTCTAATAATCATACTGAAATTGCCAAATAAAATGACAATATGTACACTATAATTATATATAGGCAAAAAGTGGAAGAAAACCAATGTATTATAATAAAAAAGTCAAGTATTATGAGAAAATTGATACAAATACAATTCCACCATAATAATATGTGAAAGTGACACATATGTATATACCAAGTGACATTCATATGATTAGAACCTATAGAAATATATAAATCAGTGAAAAAAGACACAATAAATTGTATATAAAACGTTTACAAATCATATAACTAAGTGAAAGTGACACAAGACCTAAGATTTGATGGCCAAAGTATAATAAACACCTGTGATAATGAATAATCAGTGCCTAATACAACAATAACCTACCTCAATTACTAATAAAATGTACGGTATCGAGTGAAAATGAGCATTATCAGTGACAGTGACACTCTCTAAAGCATATTTGTCAAAGTGAAAGTGACACAAGACCTAAGATTTGATGGCCAAAGTATAATAAACACCTGTGATAACGAATAATCAGTGCCTAATACAACAATAACCTACCTCAATTACTAATAAAATGTACGGTATCGAGTGAAAATGAGCATTATCAGTGACAGTGACACTCTCTAAAGCATATTTGTCAAAGTGAAAGTGACACAAGACCTAAGATTTGATGGCCAAAGTATAATAAACACCTGTGATAACGAATAATAAGTGCCTAATACAACAATAACCTACCTCAATTACTAATAAAATGTATATCGAGTGAAAATTACCAATATCAGTGAAATTGATACCCTAATAAACATATTTTATATAATTGGCCTCAAAATAACTAGAAAATATCAAAACAAACATCACATTCTCAATATCAAACACTAAAATCGTCTAAGGGAGATAAATACTTTGGCGCGGCGAGCGGCTAGGTGCGTCGTAGCCAGGGCGGGCCGACGCTTTCGGACGCGTGAGGAAATTCCCGCATAAAAAAGCACTCGTCTTCCCGCGCTCACCATTATGCAACCAGAGGGGCTAGAGACCTCTACTAAACGCCATTCGACAGAGGAAGGTTTGTGGAACATTATTTTTTTTTATTCACAACATTACATGCAATATTCATTCTTTTACAGAGTAGTTAACATAGGTAAAAAATCCTCAAAACCCCCGGTACAGGAGTACAGTCATAAGCTATAGCCCCCGGGGCTGGAGGGTTAAAGAAGCTGAAGGAGACGGGTATGGAGGAGAAACCGCATAAGATGTGGGAGGGAGAAAGTGGGGGACTCTCCGAGCATATCGGCTAAGACAAGGGGGCGATTAACCCGGGAGCTGCGGGAAGACTCTTAAGAGTTCCCCCGGCGGACTGCGGGAAGACTCTCCTGAGTAAGTAAAATTAAAAATCAACTTTTGACATCGAAAAAAAAAAAAAAAAAAAAAAATTATTTTTTTATTTTTTTATTTTTTTTTGGCCCCTGGGCCATACAAAATCTCAGTCCTCTACCTCCCCTCCTTCCCCACTTTCCTCCTCTCCTTCCCCACTTTCCTCCTATCCCTCAGTTATCACCTATTTTCCCTATTTTGTATTCCCTTATTCTGAGGTATATTTTCGTGCTAACATTAGCGAGTTGCAAGCAGGGTGTTGTCATCACTGATGGCAATCGAGTGCAAGAGAGAGAGAGAGAGTATCGATCGACTGTGTCGCAGTGGCCTTGGGGAAAATTGGCGGGAAGGTAGCTTGCCTCACCCATACATTATACAACTCGCGGGCTATATCTCCGATTTTGACCATCCAAACGCTGTTTTCACTCGTTTTATTGTTGTTTCAGGTTAATACCTTTATAATCAACCCATAATAGGCGCATATGGATAATTATTAATGCTATTAATGGTACAATGAATATTTTAGTGACGGAAACACCTCAAATACGTCAGCACAGGGGGAGGTTTTCAATTACCCCCGTGTGCACTTCAGAGGTTAAGGGAGGATATGAAGGGGAATGCCTGCCGTCGGGCATTGGAGAAACGCGGACAGTCGATCAGGAGATGCTGGACAGACACTGGAATATGGCAGCAAGGACAGAGCGTGGGGACATCACAGGACATCAAATGACCATGTGTGAGCCTGGTGTGGCCGAGCCGAAGACAGGCTAGAGCGGTCTCCCATCGACGATTGCGATGAGAGGAAGACTTCCAGGGTAGGACGGAAGGTTTGACAGAACGCAGTTTGACATCAGACACCCTCATGGAGGTCCATTCGTCCTGCCAGCGCTGACGTAGTAATTGAGTAACACGCGGGAAGTAATCAGATGCAGGAATACGTCGTGGCACGAGTCGGTGAGAGGTAATAGCAGAGCGGGCGAAAAAATCAACCCGCTCATTGCCAGGCACTCCAACATGACTCGGGACCCAACAGAAAGACAGGGACTTCAATTTAGTAGCGATGCGGAACAACCATTCTTGAATCTCCAGCACTAAGGGGTTAACAGCGGGAAGAGACTGAATACTCTGAAGAGCACTAAGGGAGTCACTAAAAATTACAAAGGTATGCAGGTGTGAACAAAAAATAGTACATAGGGCAAATAAAATAGCAAATAACTCGGCCGTAAAGACACTAGCACATGATTGGATGTGACGTTGGAAGGTCCGGTCCGGGAACACAACCGCAAACCCTGTACCGGCGGAGGTCTTGGAACCATCAGTGTACACTGGAACGGCTGAAGAGTGGCGTAGCAGATGTTCCGTAAACTGAGCATAAAGCAACTGTGGGGTTGAAGAGGCCTTAGAGGGGGGGAGGGCAGCTGTACAAACGGTAGGGCGAGGGAGTAGCCATGGGGGGAACTCCGACTGTCGGAGGGGTAGCACCGATGGAATGGGAAAAGAGAAGGAGGCTAGTAAAGCAGAGACCCGACCGGGGAACGAAGTAGCAGACACTGATGGGGCTAAGCCGGAAGCCATGGGAGGAAAACCAGCCGAACTGTGTTGCAGAAGGCGAAGATGACATCTAAGGGTCAGTTTATCCCGCCTGGATGATAGCGGTGGGACACCTGATTCAGCATAAAGGCTAATAACCGGAGTAGAGCGAAAAGCCCCTAGCGACAAGCGCAGACCGTGATGGTGAAGGGAGTCTAGGCGCTTAAGGTTTGTACACGCAGCGGAGGCATATACCTGGCAGCCATAATCGATCTTGGAGAGAATAAGCGTTGTATGGAGGCGCAGAAGAGTCGTCCGGTCCGCACCCCAAGACAAGTGGCTAAGGGTTTGTAAGAGTTGAAGCCGTCGGGTGGTGGAGGTCAGTAACGAAGTAATGTGCGGGTACCATGTCAACCGAGTATCGAAAATGAGACCTAAGAATGGAGCTGAGGACCTGTAAGGCAGAGGGCGGTTATACAACGTAAGAACAGGATGCGGGACTGTATGGCGTTTTGTGAAGATGACGGCACAAGATTTCGAGGGTGAAAACCGAAAACCATGCGCAGCTGCATGAGATTTTGTAGGGTAGCGATATCCAAACCCACAGCGTAAATAGCGAAGTCGTCCACATACAAAGAAGCACGGACACCAAGAGGGAGGGAAGAAATAATACCATTAATAGCTAGGATAAAAAGGATGGTACTAAGAACACAACCCTGTGGGACACCGTCGTGTTGGGGGTATGTTCGTGAGAATGTATTCTGAAGCTTGACTCGGAAAGTACGATCACGGAGAAAGTTCTTCAAGAATACCGCCATGTTGCCAGACACACCAGAACGTAAAAGGGTACGAAGGATGTTGTATTTCCAGGCAGTATCATACGCTTTTTCAAGATCGAAGAATACAGCTAAAACCGACTTAGTGTCCGAAAAGGCATCGCGGATAGAAGTCGCCAATCTCAATAATGGGTCCAAAGTACTACGGCCCTTGCGAAAGCCATATTGAAAAGGTGACAGGATGCCTCTTGATTCCAGGAGCCACATTAAGCGGGAGTGAACCATGCGTTCTAATAATTTGCCGACACAACTGACCAGGGCAATGGGACGGTAATCTGCTGGTGCATGGCCCGACTTACCCGGCTTAAGGAATGGGAGAAGGATGGCATGTCTCCACTCAGCCGGAAAAAAGCCTGTGGACCACAGACGGTTGTAGATGGATAAGAGAAAGCCAAGCGCAGGTGGAGATAAGTGCTTCAGCATCAAGTAATGGACACCGTCAGGGCCTTCACATGTATCCTTACAGGCTCCCAGGCTAGACTCAAGCTCAGCCCGGGAGAAGGGGGCATTGAAAAACTGATCAGATGATAAGGCGAAGTCAAGTCGCCTAAGTTCAGAATGGCGTTTATGCATCTGGAAGGAGGGCGGGAGATGGGAGCCAGTGCTAACATCACTGAAATGTTGTCCCAACATATTGGCCACCAGAGACGGATCGCCCACAATGCCAGTGTTGGTATGGAGGACTGGGGCCGGCGTAGGCGCATGTTTCCCTGCAATCTTCCTGACGCGAGCCCAGACTTGCGGAACAGGTGTATCTGCGTTGATAGTAGAGGCATACGACATCCAGCTAGATTTTTTAGCAGAGCGGATTGTACGACGGAAGACGGCATTAGCCTGTTTGAAAAGAGTATACGCATCCCGCTCATATGGAGAGCCTTTTTTCCGACGGAAACTCTTCCACTTGGCTCTTTTATTGCGTAAAGCTGAAGTGCACTGAGCAGTCCACCACGGTACACACTTAGAAGACATACTCCGAGTGGTGCGTGGAATACAAGTACAGTCGACGCTCGATTTAACGGACCCCGATACAACGGATTTCGGATTTAACGGACTCTGTCCATAGCCGGACAATGGACCCAGCAACGGACAAAGTCCGTTGCTCGAAAAAAAAATGGAGCAAAGTCCGTTGCTCTATCTATTTATCTCTCTAATGCACTACCTAAATCCCTTATACATTAACATAACTATGTCTTATTTGGACTTTTTGTAATCTTTGAATCATTTCTAATGTGATGGAATTGAAAAATATAATATCCTTCCAGCACATAGATAAATAATAAATAAGATAGTCAACAAAATATTTCAACTCTCCCCTCCGTGCGAGCAGAGATGGTAGATTTACGTTTGATAGATTTTTTGTTTTGTTTTTTTCCCTCGATATACACTCTCTTTCTATCTATCTATCTCTCTAATGTACTACCTAAATCCCTTATACATTAACATAACTATGTCTTATTTGGACTTTTTGTAATCTTTGAATCATTTCTAATGTGATGGAACTGAAAAA
Organism: Lithodes maja; assembly: GCA_037953745.1. Classification (NCBI taxonomy): domain Eukaryota; kingdom Metazoa; phylum Arthropoda; class Malacostraca; order Decapoda; family Lithodidae; genus Lithodes; species Lithodes maja. The sequence continues at coordinate 35,242 of JBAKBP010008581.1, read as the reverse complement.
TATAATATCCTTCCAGCACATAGATAAATAATAAAGAAGATAGTCAACAAAATATTTCAACTCTCCCCTCCGTGCGAGCAGAGATGGTAGATTTACGTTTGATAGATTTTTTGTTTTGTTTTTTTCCCTCGATATACACTCTTTCTATCTATCTATCTCTCTAATGCACTACCTAAATCCCTTATACATTAACATAACTATGTCTTATTTGGACTTTTTGTAATCTTTGAATCATTTCTAATGTGATGGAATTGAAAAATATAATATCCTTCCAGCACATAGATAAATAATAAATAAGATAGTCAAAGAAATATTCCAACCCTCCCCTCCGTCTATGCGCCGAGCTTCCCAGACGGGAGATTTACTTTTGATAGATTTTTGTTTTTTTTTGTTCCCACGGTATACACAAAATGATGGGGAAATATTATAACATGTTTTTAATTGACATTTGTGTCGTTTTTGCTGATTATGAGTTGGTGGAAAAAATGTCTTTAATTCTATCATATCGGAAATGATTCACAGATTATATAGAGACCAAATAACATACACTTTTAAGTGTGTTCAATAGTTTTGCATTATCAATAGGGTGTAGCACAAGGCTTATCAACATTATCACAGTAACGGGGTCGGGGTTGAGGCGGGACGGGGAGGGGAGGGAGTAGGCCTACAGAGGAGGGGATATCCTTCCTTTTTTTTTTTTTTTTTTCTCCATGTGAAATTTATCATATCAATGACAAATAAGACCTTTATTATGTTTTCAGGGACAGTACAGCACAACGTGTCCCTCAATAAAAAAAAAAAAAAAAAAAAAAAAAAAAAAAAAAAAAAAAAATAAATACGAAGGCAATTTTCCAGCTACGGACTTTTTCCAGCAACGGACTCGGTCTCCCCCCTATTAGTCCGTTAAATCGAGCGTCGACTGTACTGTATAGGCAGCATGGAGCACAAACATCAGGAAACTGGTAAGCATGGCATCAGGGTCCGGGAAAGCAGGGGTCGGATTAGACGGAACGGCGAGATCAGCGAAAGATGTCCAGTCGGCACGATCGAAACACCAACGGGGAGGGCGCGGCACTGGGGAGTAAGACGTAGGGGCGAGGACAATCGGGAAGTGGTCAGTCGCACAGTAATCATTAACCCGGGAACTGCGGGAAGACTCTTTAGAGTTCGGCCGGCGGACTGCGGGAAGACTCTCTGGAGTAAGTAAAATTAAAAATCAACTTTTTACATCGAAAAAAAAATTATTTTTTATTTTTTTTTATTTTTTTTTTGGCCCCTGGGCCATGCAAAATCTCAGTCCTCTACCTCCCCTCCTTCCCCACTTTCCTCCTATTCCTCAGTTATCACCTATTTTCCCTATTATTCCCTTATTCTGAGGTATATTTTCGTGCTAACATTAGCGAGTTGCAAGCAGGGTGTTGTCATCACTGATGGCCATCGAGTGCAAGAGAGAGAGAGAGAGTATCGATCGACTGTGTCTCAGTGGCCTTGGGGGAAATTGGCGGGAAAGGAGTTTGCCTCACCCATAGATTATACAACTCGCGGGCTATATCTCCGATTTTGACCATCCAAACGCTGTTTTCACTCGTTTTATTGTTGTTTCAGGTTAATACCTTTATAATCAACCCATAATAGGCGCATATGGATAATTATTAATGCTATTAATGGTACAATGAATATTTTAGTGACGAAAAACCTCAAATACGTCAGCACAGGGGGAGGTTTTCATTTACCCCCGTGCGCACTTCAGAGGTTAAAGACCTTCCAAGTAAAATCCAAGGATAGTGTAGGGGAACACAGAGACAAGTCAATACATGAGAAGGTACGGGTGCCGCTATCAAAATGCGTAGAGGAACCAGTGTTTAAAAGAAATAAATCGTGTGTACGAATCAGAGCCTCAAGGGAACGACCTCGTGTATTAACGGTAGAGTCACCCCACAGGGAATGCCTGCAATTAAAATCCCCTAAAAGGAGGAAAGGTGGAGGTAATAGAGAAAGGATCCTGTTTAATTCTGGAACATCGAGCGGGATCGAGGGGGAAAGGTATATGGAAACTACTGTAAGCCAGCGTGAAAGGAACACTCTGGCAAGCGTGCATTTAACCTCTGAAGTGCGCACGGGGGTAAATGAAAACCTCCCCCTGTGCTGACGTATTTGAGGTTTTTCGTCACTAAAATATTCATTGTACCATTAATAGCATTAATAATTATCCATATGCGCCTATTATGGGTTGATTATAAAGGTATTAACCTGAAACAACAATAAAACGAGTGAAAACAGCGTTTGGATGGTCAAAATCGGAGATATAGCCCGCGAGTTGTATAATCTATGGGTGAGGCAAACTCCTTTCCCGCCAATTTCCCCCAAGGCCACTGAGACACAGTCGATCGATACTCTCTCTCTCTCTCTTGCACTCGATGGCCATCAGTGATGACAACACCCTGCTTGCAACTCGCTAATGTTAGCACGAAAATATACCTCAGAATAAGGGAATAATAGGGAAAATAGGTGATAACTGAGGAATAGGAGGAAAGTGGGGAAGTAGGGGAGGTAGAGGACTGAGATTTTGCATGGCCCAGGGGCCAAAAAAAAAAAAAAAAAAAAAAAAAAAAAAAAAATAAAAAAAAAAAAATTTTTCGATGTAAAAAGTTGATTTTTAGTTTTACTTACTCCAGAGAGTCTTCCCGCAGTCCGCCGGCCGAACTCTAAAGAGTCTTCCCGCAGTTCCCGGGTTAAGAGAGGTACGGATAGTTAACGGAGACACTGGGACATCAAGATGTACGAGGAGGCAAGTAGCATACTGGGATTGGGGAGAACTTATATAGGAGTAAAAAGGTATTGGGGAGGGGGCATTAGATAAACGCGATTCTTGTAAACTAATAACAAGTGGGCTAAACCTAGAGATAAGGTAACGAAGATCAACACGATGTGCTGCAAAACTACTAATGTTCCATTGTAAAATGGACATTAAAAAGACAAAAAATATTAAAAAAAAGACGCGTATAAGAGGGAAGAAAAGACGTACACTATATACAACATATTTATAAAATACAGTTAACACCCTGAGTGGAAAATATAGCCAAGAGAGGCTAACGATGGGAAATAATAGCAGGAATTGGAGAAGACGTTGAAGGGGAAGACTGGAAACCGGGGGGCATAGGGAGGTCTAACAGAGAAAGAGGAGAGGAAGGAGGAGGGCCGGAAGAGGTAGGAAGGACGGACAGCGGGTGGGAAGAGAAGGAGGGGGTAAGGGCAGGAGAAGGAAGAGGGGGAGGGTCAGGTCAGGAGGAGGAAGAGGAGGAGGGCCCGGAGGAAGGCCAGAGAGGAGTGGAGGAAGAGGATGGGGGCAGGGGAAGGCGGGAGAGGGGTAGGGGAGAGAGAAGAGGGGGTAGGATGAACTTCGGCATGAACAGTTGAAGGTGGTGGGTGGGAAGAACGGATAAATTCATCAATCTTAGGTAGGGTTTCGTAGGAGAAATCTATGGACGCAGTGACGGGAGGAGGAGGAGACTGGACGGAGAGAGGAGAAAGGGAAACAGAAGGAGGCAACTTCTTCTTCTTCTCGCAGGGACTTGAGCTCCGCACATCACGGAGACCACCCTTACGTTTAAAAGAGGAAGCGGGCGAGGAAGAATGGAGCACAGGAGCCCGTTTGGTAAAGGAGAAGGGAAGTTTAGAGCGAGTAGGAGATTTGGGGCGACTAGAAGAGGAAGATGACAGAGAATGGGGGGGAGGCTTGGAACGGTGAGAGCGTTGAGGGAGACTAGAAGAGGAGGAACAAGGAAGAGAGCAAGATGAAGGGGCAGAAGTAGGAGAAGGACTGAGAACAGAGAACGTGTTAGACAAAGGGACAGAAAAGGAAGAGACGGAAGGACGAACAGAGGATACAGAAGAGGAGGAAGGAGAAAATCCGGGAGAAGCACCGGTAGAAGGAAGGGAGGCAGATGACGAAACTGGTGCGACCGGGGGGACGGAGGGAGCGGAGGCGGTGGAAGGAACCGAGGAACCAGAAAAAGGGGGGGGCGTGGTAGAGGGAGGAGACAGTCTTGTAAAATGACTGAGGGGTGAAGCCCAAGCGACGAGCCTCTTGGCGGGCTGCGGTGAGCGTAAGGCCGTGTCGCGCTTTGAGGACAGCAACCTCAGACTCGAACAGATGAACGGGGCAAATCGTAGAGTCGGCCGAATGAGACCCGTGGCAATTAAGGCAGAACTGGGACGTTGACTGACATTCGCCAACGGCATGTCCGGACTGCGCACAGCGTGGGCAGAGTGGGCTCTCAGCGGCTGTACGGCAGAACTTCGCCGGGTGGCCGAAACGCCAGCAGCTGCGACACTGGAGTGGACGGGGAAGAGACGCAGTCAAGGGGAGGCGAGTACCACCGACAATAACATGAGCAGGAAGGGAAAGTCCATCAAAAGAGATCTTGGCAATGTTAGCACGATGGCGGCGACGGTCGCGAGGAGGGATAGTGTAGCATACCACACTAACCACCTTGTGGTCTTGAGCGACAACGATGTCCTTGACGAGGTCGGCGCAATCCGCGAATGGACGACCCCCGAGACGGATGGAAGCGGGGATCAGGACAGTCCCTGTACAGGAGTTGAGTCGTTGATCCTTTTGAGCCGGGATGGGGGTGCCAGAACAATCGACGAAAGAGGACATAGCAGTAGCCTGAAGTTCGTTTTGGACGGTAACAAGACGGGAGGTATCATGGCGGGAGTGGAAGGTGACGTCCTTTCCCACCTGTTGAAGGAGACGCAGGTGGAAGAGGAGGTCATCACCGGCTAGAGGCGCAGAACCAGGGATGGAGAAAAACTTAGTAAAGGAAGGAGGTGCAAAGAGAGGACATAGGGAGGACCGAGGAGCGAGGACGAGAAGAGGACGAAACTGGAGAAGAGGAAAGAGAGCGAGGGAGGGAGGGCAGAAAAGGGTCGAGGGTGACATGACTAGAGGGAGAAGAGGAAGACTCAGAAATAACTACAGGAGAGGAGATGAAATCCTGGGTAGTGGAGGATGGAGAAAGACGTGACTAAGATGGAAGGGTAGTAGAAGGATTCGGAACGGTAATGGACGAGAGGGACGAGCGACGACCGAGGGATATTTCAGCGGGCCGGTCGAGAGCACCCAAAACCATCCCCGAATCACCATGCTCCCGCGGTGAACCGGACTGACATCCAGACAACAGACCCCCAAGTGGCAGGCTGCATGCCACAAGGGGCTCACTCACCGGAACCACTAAAGCAGAAGCCATAAACAGGGAAGAACAGGGAAAAAAGCATAAGTCGTCACCAAAGCAAGAGAAAAGGGGTAAAGCATGGAAGATACTGCGGTTACCAGGTGCCCCTGGCAACAAAAGGGAGAAAGACCTCCGCAGGGCCACGAAACCCAGAATGCGGCCAATTGAGATGGGACAGGTCTCGGCTTTGAGCTAGGGACCTTGTACAACCAGGGCATTTGTCCTGCTGCTTTGTCCCACGGAGAACGGGGCCGGCGTAGTCACCTGACACACTCACTGGGAAGAGAGAAGGGAGTCAGAAACCCCAAAGCAACCCTATAGTGCCTATCCTCCAGCAATGAGCCTTGCGAGCCCTGGCCGGCAGCACCTATCGCCAGGTGGACTCTGCCAACTCAGCAGTGATCAGAGACACCAAGGCGAAGCCCTAAGGAAACTAGAACCTCCGAAGCAGTTAAAGTGAAAGGAAGGAAGCAAACAGGGAAGACAACCGGAAGGGAAGGGAGGGACGGGACCACAAAAGTTCAAGGGTGGGAGACCGGCCTCTGATGGCAGCCCCAGGAGAAAGCGGAAGAGGGAAAAACGAAAACTAAAAAGGAGGAGAAAGAAAAGGACATGACAAAATTAGTTGGAGGTGATAGGGAGAGTGGCCAAGACCCTTGGCCGCTCCACCTACAAGCCCGGAAGCCCCCAAACGGCGGCAACGAGTCATGTGGCAAGGGGGTTTAGGCCCAATAGGCCTACTTTAAAAACCCCATAGAGGAGTTATCTATTCATGGATATTGTTCAAAATTGTATACCACAAGTAGCCTACACTTTGTCACGCTGAATCTAATGGCGCAAACAGAATTGAAATCGGACCATTAGTTTAGAATTTCGAATTTGACTTGGCCTCCCAGAACGGCCCAAATGACCAGTTTTTGGACTTTAAAAAGTCCTCTGTAGCCCAAACTAAGTCCTAGGGAATTCTACCTGGTGTCATTCGATTTCTCTCGACCGACAGCTTCCATGTGTGGTCGTAGATTTAATTTTCGTCCAGCCATTCTCCCATAATCTAAAAAAGAATTGTTCATAAATGCCTGAGTTTAATTAATCCCAGGAAATTCGATGATTTTGACTATTCATGATTATGGTATATTTGGAATCTTCTCATGGTTGCGATTCCAACGTTTTTTGTTTTAAGATAAATATATTTAATCATACTTATAGGAATAATCTTAATAAAATATTCATATTGTTAATAATAACTTACCAATATAAATGGGGACGCTCCCCATACTTTATTCTGAAGCCAACATTAAAATCATACCATCAGTGACATTTAATAAGTGATTGCACACATTACATCCTGTTTACCTTCCACCAAATTTGCCTGGTTGATACCCGTATAATAGGATAAAAATTATATATATTTATTAACGCTTTCTGTACCGGCGAAGTATTTTTGAATTTGTTTTGAGCTACATTTAGACTATTGCATTAAGATTAAAAGGATATAAGATAGCTAAAGGGATTAATCGAGAAGTCTGTAGCCTTTTAATGGGTAGACGTCCTTCCTAAGCCATGTAAAGACTTATTATAATTGCCAGAATATAATAAAATGGATGTTACCGGTATTGAATGAGTTAAAGATAAAGCTACACATCTATTTTACTCCTTCCACGGGCCCCTTTATCCCCATTCCCCCCGAACTGCCGGGCAGTTCGACTTTGCCTTCCTGGAGGGCCCAAATGACCAAATGTCTGCCGGCAAACTGCCAGACAGTGCCTGGTGATTCAGGTCAACTGCGTGCACTGGCATATCCCTGGTTGCCCGCTGAATTTGCCCCATATCGAACATTTCCCTTGTGCCCGACGGGCAGTGCTCCATCGTGTGGACGGGGCTTTAGACATATCGAAGGCCTTCGATAGAATATGGCACATATCTCTAAACTACCCTCCATCTGTGCCTTTGTCTCCAATTTCCTGTCCGGTCATTCCATAGCTGCAGTTGTGGACGGCCATCGTTCTCATCCTATCAATTCCGGTGTTCCCCAGGGATCCGTCTCATCCATTCGCTTTCTAATTTTCATAAATAATCTTCTCAACTGTACCTCCAGTCCTATCCATTCATATGCAGAAGACTTCCTTACACTATTCAATTAGTTTCCTAGAACACCCCAGCCAGCAATCTCTCAAAAGTTAACTTAGTGAAGCCATAGAACACTCATCTTCTGATCTAACTACAATCTCCAATTGGGGCAGAGCAAACCTAGTTACCTTTAAAGCTTCCAAAACTCAATGTCTCCATCTACCCACCGTACTATAGATCTCCATCTACCCACCGTACTATAGATCTCCATCTACCCACCGTACTATAGATCTCCATCTACCCACCGTACTATAGATCTCTTATTGTTCAATACAAAAATCAACCCTTCATCTTCAATATTCTTAAGTCTTTTTCTTCTGCTCTCTTGGAAGGACCAGATTACCAGTCTTGCTAAGGCGGCCTCCCAGAAGCTAGGGGTGCTCAACCGCCTCAATTTGTGTTTTTACCCCTGCTCAGCTTTCTCTGTACAGGGGCACAGTGCGTCCTTTTATAGAGTATTGTTCAAGTGTGTGGGGAGGATCCTCTCACGCAGCACTTTTAGACAAAATAGAAAAGAGAGCCTTTCTGATCATTAACTCTCGTCCACTCAGACTCTCTGCAATCTCTCTTCGCCGCAAGGTTTCAGCTTTTGCTATTCCATCGCTACTATAATAATCAGTTCCTCAGAACTCTGCATACCACCTCTACGTAGGGTAGGCTACATAGTAGGCTACCAGTCTTGAAACAATCCCACCCCTACTCTGTACAACTCTCCAACTCTCGTGAATCCTTACTCTCAATCAATCTTCTTTTCAACTGCTGACTTTGAAACTCTCTCGCCGAATCCATCTTTCTCTCATCCTATGACTTAAATAGTTTCAAACTAAATTGTCTAGACATTTTGGCTCTAACGTTCCTTGATTATGGCCGGGTCACTATTGTCACAGGCAGTTTTACCTTTTGTCTCCCTCACTCTCGTACAAAAATAAATACAATTAAAATCATAAATTAAAGCTAAATGCAGAAATATATTTCCCAACTAGAATCAAGCTATTAATTAAGTCAGCTCATTTGTAAACCAATTAAGTAAAGAGATTTAGTTTATTAAACTTTGAATCATGAAAGGTTACAGAACAGGCAAGGTGTCTGCATTAATGGACCTCAATTAACTGGAGAATACAAAATATAATCTACTCTCGCACTAAATAGTTTCTATATTCCTTTACAAACTATTTAGAGTTTGTTCATGTAGTAAGTGATTTAATTGAAAGGCCTGTTGGCCCGAGCACTATGGATTATTCCGAACTAGTAATATTTAACCCAATGTGAATAAAGCGAGGCCGTTTAGCCAAGACTATTGTTACCGGGAGTTTAGTTCAAAGACTCTAGGATGTACAATTTAGAACATTCGCTCATGGCCTTAATCCATGAGAAACATTTATAATTTGAAACTACAGCACTGCAAGACTAAATTCCTTTGGCAACATCAAATAATACAGTTCAACAGGTGGACCATCAGGTGGTGATGGGCTGGTCTATCAGAGTGAGAACTGAGCGATCTCAGCCATACCCATAGCTTACTCTGACTGTTCTTTTAACTTATATATTTTCTAGATATCAAGTGACTGAGTCTTTTCCGTAGATTGGCCTCCCAATCTACCAAGATTGGAAGCCAAAGAGTCAAAATTTTCCCTTGCCCCTCAACTTTCTCTTCATAATTGCCGAGGGGCACAGGGCCCTGGGTGGGGCTTTGGTTTCCCGGAGTTTCTGCACCCTCAGCTCCCCGCCATGGAGTGGCTTCGGTCACCCAGGCTTTATTGTGGTCGGCAGGGAGGGTTCTGTGGGGGCGCTCGGTTATGGCCTTGGAATTGCTCGGGGCCTTGGGGCTGTTCGGCCAGGCAGCTTGGGGAACAACAACAACAACAACAGGTGGAGGGACAGAGAGAGAGGTAGACCGATAGAGGTGGAAGGATTGAGTGAGGAAGTATATGAACAAAGGCAGTGCTGGTTGGGGGGAGGGGCGTCGACTGACTGGGGACAGAGGTGCATGGAGACTGTTCGTTCGTGGCCACCCCTTCGGGGTTCACGGCGTCGGGCAATAGATAGAACATCTATCTACTGTATATACTCTGGCCCAATCTCATGCCATGAACACTAAAACAATACAAATTCACACAATATAAGTTAACTCTATTCATAAAGTTAAAGAGAGTAAAAGTAAAAGTTTAGTTAATTAGAAATGTATTTATAGTAAACTTTAAAATTTTAAAGTAGAGAATAGATTTAATAGATTTACATAAATTTCCTTGCATGCGCAGACACCATTTGCAAGCGGCAGAGGTCAGCTTGCAGGTCTATTCAAACTCAGAGGATTGCTGGTTCCGTTGTGGGAAACCTGGGAAAAGAAAATCCGGTAAGCATAGATTAGTTTAAGTACAGCCACTAAAATAGCTCTTAACAATTGACTGAAAAATCGCTCCTGTGACACCGCCTTGACTATTTAATGGAAGACTAAGCCAAACCTTTCTAGGCTACTTTGTGCAATTGCCATTCCTTTGTCCGTACCACAAGGCCCCTTCCACTACAGTATGTAGAAGTTTTTATCAAAGATACTTCCCGACAAGTTTTCCCATACCTCAAGTAGTCTTCCACTACCAGCGGTTTCACTCTCCTAACTTCCATGTAGCAGTCTTCGCTTTCAGTCCCCATTCATCCTTTGAACATTATCAAACCACCTCTAAGTGCTTCTTTATCCACTCTGCATTCAATGCCCAAAACTTTCTTTTCCATTCCAAACTACACCATCTAGCCTCTTCATACGGGTTGCCATTCTGAAAAAAACTAAACATTTTAGAGTTTTGGATACTAATGTTTGAACAGTAAACTATTCTTCAGGTACTTTTCACTTTACAGAATATTCTACCTCTCGGGATAAAATTCAGTTCTCCAATCTCCCTTAATTTTAAAAGACTTTCACAGTACACTTCCCAAATACTATATACTTAAAGACTTTTGCCAAATACCATTAACTATCATGACTGCATAGTCTGCATATATATATATATATATATATATATATACACAGTTAAAACATTTCCTCTATTCCAGCCTTGCTCCATTGCCCTAAATTTTCATCACTCCAGAGTCTGGTCATGTAAGTCTTAAAACAGCCAAAGAGACTAGAAATATCCCGGTTTTGGCCTTAGGTCACCACAACACTATTTGCTGGACAAATTCTAGTATGATAATGAGCAAACTACTCATAAATGTAGAGTATATGAAAGCTATAGTATAGGATATAGTAAACTCATCACCCAACCTGTCGATACTCACATTAATACACTCTGCAAACCGCCATACACTCCTCGAGAGTTTGGAAGTTATTGAAATTTCCTTGACAGCCACCAAAGATGAAGGTTCTACAAGTGCCCGAGACCCAATCATAGTAATAGCGAGTTATTGCCGCATAGCAAGGCCCGGGGTCCTGAGGGTAGAGGCACTGCTTGGGGAAGGTGGACGGGGGAAGGGTGAAGGGGGTGCTGGAAGGATGAGTGCTAGACCCTGTTGGTGTAAATGTCATTAGAGTTCGTGAAAATAAAAATGTTAAGATTAGTCTAGCAACTTTAAAATTTATTAAAAATCATTAACCCTCTTTCCTGTGGACTCTTGGGTGGTAGTTTAGCATTCATGAATAGAGTTCGCTCAATCTCTTAATTAACTCTCCAAATTGTTTTCTGCCCACAGCCCAGTCAAAGACTACTGCAGCGGTTGAAGTAAATAAACTAAAAGTTTCGAAACGCCCCCCCCCCCCCCTCCCCCCCATTGTTACAAAGGCATTTAATTATCGCCAAAAGGATGCAAACCTTGTCCTGTGCATGAAAGGGTTGAAGTTAACCCGCTCACGTTCTTGACGCAATTTTGAGCCTATTAGGGATACTTTAAAGCCTTTGTTACCATCAGGGGTATTTAGAAACTTTTAGTTTAGTTACTTTAACCTCAAGTTGTCTTTGAGTTCAATGTAGACATACAAATTATTTTAGAGGTAATTATAAGAGCGAGAGAACTATTTCTTATTGCTAATCTGGTAAACCGAGTCATATGGTAGTGAGAGGGTTAATTGTCATAGAAGGGCTCTCCGTACTAAAGTTGTATTAGATATTACGGCAGTTGTGAGGCTCTTATTTTGCTATGGTTACGGTGTTTGATCACGACCGAAACCGTTAAAGTTACATTCCCGAGCAGGGATGCATTGGTCGATTGGCACTCTACACAGCAACTTAACCCTCTCCGACATATGCCGCGATTTTGAGCCTATCGGAGATACTTTAAAGCATTGGTTTCCATCAGGGGTATTAGAAACTTATAGTTTAGTTACTTCAATCTCTGCAGTTGTCTTTGAGTTAGCCGTGGGCAAAACATTAATTTTGGAGAGTTAATGATAAGAGTGAGAGAACTATTTCTTATTGCTAATCTGGCAACCTCTGAGTCATAAATGCATGAAAGTGTTAATATAGAAGGCATAGACAGATCTGAAAAATTTAGACTAGCATAACCTACTTCACCTTTTTATAGAACAAAGTTATAATTTTGTTTAAACTATGATCGCCCCTGGAGAGAGATGCATCAAGGGGGCGGACCAAGAAAGACTTTGGATCAGACTTTGCAGTCTGATCTTAAATAAAAAAAAAACTGACAAGTGAGGCAGCTCTTAACAGTGCTGCCTGGAGCGCCACCATTAGGACGCGAGACCGAAACTGTGCTTAGTGTGGAGCACTCGGTCTTCAAATTTGTCTATGTCTAAACTATACATCCATAGTAGGCTAAATTCACAACGAAACTCTGTGGCGTAGCCTACCTGTACGACAAGTATCTAAACACCGATGTAAATCATCGAAGTTGTTGTCATTGCCTTCATAACCACCATAAACAAAGGCTGTACAGGTAGCAGTGTCCACGTTGAAGGCGTAGCGAAGAGTATAGGTGGTGCATGGTCCCTGCACTGCTGGTTGGAGGCACTGGACTGGGGTGATAGGATAGGTAGGCAGGGTGGTGGGATAGGTAGGCAGGGTGGTGGGATAGGTAGGCCGGGTGGTGGGATAGGTAGGCCGGGTGGTGGGATAGGTAGGCCGGGTGGTGGGATAGGTAGGCCGGGTGGTGGGATAGGTGGGCCGGGTGGTGGGATAGATGGGCCGGGTGGTGGGATAGGTGGGGCCGGGTGTGGGATAGGTAGGCCGGGGTGGTGGGATAGGTAGGCCGGGTGGTAGGATAGGTGGGCCGGGTGGTGGGATAGGTGGGCCGGGTGGTGGGATAGGTGGGCCGGGTGGTGGGATAGGTAGGCCGGGTGGTGGGATAGGTAGGCCGGGTGGTGGGATAGGTGGGCCGGGTGGTGGGATAGGTAGGCCGGGTGGTGGGATAGGTAGGCCGGGTGGTAGGATAGGTAGGCCGGGTGGTGGGATAGGTGGGCCAGGTGGTGGGATAGGTGGGCCGGGTGGTGGGATAGGTGGGCCGGGTGGTGGGATAGGTGGGCCGGGTGGTGGGATAGGTGGGCCGGGTGGTGGGATAGGTGGGCCGGGTGGTGGGATAGGTGGTCATTGAGGTACCTGAAAACAGTTAATCTCAGCCTCTCCATGCCAAACTTAGTCAACAATTACGAATTCTATATATTTAACCCACAGAACCCCCAGCGACTCTGTGTTTGCGTCCAAAATTTATGTAACGCTAAACCCCAGCGACGCTTAAGGCGAGTCCTGGTTAACCCTTTCAGACTCCTATGATGCAGAAGTTGCCAGATTAGCAATAACAAATAGAGTTCTCACCCTTATAATTACCTCTCCAAAATGAGTTTTCTGCCCACAGCTAACTCAAAGACAACTGCAGATGTTGAAGTAACTAAAAGTTTCTAAATACGCCCTGATGGGAACAAAAGTTTTAAAGCATCCCTAATAGGCCCAAAATTGAGTCATATGTCGGAGGGGGTTAATTACTCCGGTCCGATGGCACCTAGAGGGCTCAGATTTGTATGGGAACTGAAGTATCCCACGCAACAAAGCCGATGATTGAAAACTCTCAAGTCCAACCTCGTGTGCTTGTGAGCGCGCAGAAACCTGTTTTTGCCTGTTCATTTCCCTCATGTTAATTAAGACTTAAGGGCGCCCCGTAGGACCCCTTAACCCTCAGGACCTGGGCTGCCCGTTAGGACTGTCTCCCGTACCCGGGCGAAATGGCCGAAAAACGTCTAGGCCTAGGCTACCGAATCTTTGTCATTTTTACTGCTAGATATTTCCCACTTAAAAATCCCTAAATGTAGTGCGGTTTCCAATCTGTAAACTGGCATTGAGTAGAGCTCTCCAAGTAAACTGGTTCAGTTGTGATGACTACTTTAGTAGAGCATTTTCAGGCGATGATAGCAATACGACAATCTTTTCACTAATGAAACTAAGACATACAGTCGTACAATAACAAAAGTCTTCTTGTTTTCGGAGGTGCGGTGACGAAGCGACCGACTTTGTTTAAATTATTTAGACGAACAGCGTTCGGATCAAGCTTGCAAGCTTACCGTTTGTCAGGACGCCCGGGTACCTGCCCTTGTGCAGCGGTGTCCTTCCACAAGGACGCCCGGGTAGGAAGGGTTAATGACCTAGGGGAGCGTTTTTTGTTGAGAGTTTTCCTTCATTTCTAACCCATTCCTAGTGTTTTCTAGATTTTTTTTTTTTTTTTTTTTTTTTTTTTTTTTAACTTGCTGGTCCTAGTGTAAATTTATTATTAATTAGCTGGTGCTCAGTGGGTTAAAGGTCGTGGTGCAGGAGTTTAAATAAACATTTAATTATTTGAAACTTGCAGATAATTACTTTTCAAAATGCAATGGCACAGAAATAGTTATTAACAATGGTATAAAGGATTGAATCTTCTACACCGGACCTGTGACTTCATAGGAGTGCAAGTCAACCACTCAGTCCAGGAGGAGGATACTCTTGCGACTTCACAGGTCCGGTGTAGACTATCCACAAAATCCTTAGTTTTTTTACACCAACCAACTTCACATCTAAACTCAATTAATGAAAACAAATACAGGTGGCACTCAGAGGACTCAAACCCAGGATACTCACGTCGAAATTCCGCGAGACAGTTAAAGAAATCTGGACAAGCCTAAGATTTATTATGCAGTTTTGAATACTGCATAATTATTAATCCGAGCATGTACAGTTGGTCAAAGTTCCAGCTGACCCACCCTCTCAGAATTATCTTGTAATACTGGTGTAGGAAGAAAGAGTCTTACACAGATTGGGATTGGTAGATCTGATTTCGGCTATATCATATTTAGAACATATACTAAACAAGGGAATGTAAGCCTATCTCAAATAAAAATGCATACATCTCTATATGATCCCGAACATTCGCCCAAAGTTCGTAGATTTGCTTAAATATTAAAGTGAGGATATCCACGGATTGGCAACGTATATAAAACCTGCTGGCTGCCACAACATACTTTACTCGATTTTATACGAATACATATTTCTGTTTTATTGGTGGCTGCTTAATGAAGGAGCACTTAGTAATCACAATGTGAACATTTCATAGTATAATTTGCAGTAATATAGAGGACAGACACAGGTAACATTATTGGCAAGTGGTATCCCTGCAACACTACACCAGTACTGCCAGCTAATTCTGCGAGCTCCAGAGCGAGGGTGAGTCAGCTGGAACTTTGACCAACTGTACATATATTCCAACTGCGCTATGGTAGCCTAATGTGTAGACTAAGGGAAGGAGTAATTAATGGGACACTGAACCCTTAGGAAGGCCTCTCTAAATTTCTCTTAAACATATTGTTAATTATTTCAGTGATATTGCATTTTGCAAGAAAACTGCAAGTTGGCAATTATTCAACGTTTATCTCAACTCTTGCATCACTACCTTTAAGGAGAAGTTTTAAGTTTGGTCCCTAGACATCCTTCAAGCTTAAGATTACGCCCCCTTGAGCCCCTTTCAAGATAAATTTGTAACTTTTTCGGTAGAAAAATGTCCAGGCTCAAGACCGGTTCCTCTTAAATTACAGGCTCGCTATCGCTCGCCAGGATAAAATAGATGCCTAAATGGCACGAAAGGTCTTAAGTGACATAAATGGGGTGAAAGTTCTTAAAATTGCCAAACTAATGGGGCGAAAGTATTAACATTAGAAAAACAATGGGCTAAACATGAAGGAGAAAGGAGTAAAGAAAAAATCCCTCAAGTGTAAATCTCCCCTTAAGTGTTTTGATAAAGTTTTAAACATTCTAAAAAGTAAGCCTACAGAGAGTCTCCCTGTAATGCCCTCGAAAATGTCCCGCACCCACAATAATACTAACCCGAGTTGACGTCAGGTATAGCGTAAAATAGTCGTAGATGGTAAGTCCAATAAACTCGTCTCGAGAGACTATCACCGTGGTTCGAAAATAGTCGTAGATGGTAAGTCCAATAAACTCATCTCGAGAGACCATCACCGTGGTTCTTAAAAATCGGACTAAGGTTGCTATACTTTTGTACGTCCGTGGTAGTACAGTGGGTTAGCGCGCGGGCCTGGTGGTGATGGTGGTGCGTCACTAACCAGGGTTCGAACCCCACCCAAGGCATCTCAAAACCTGTGGGTTTTTAGGGGGGTTAAATTCCCTTCAGAGGTTCGTACCCCGCGCCAGGTACCAGGAATGGTTGATCCTAAAGGTAGCCTGGGGATAATTCCCATTCCTATTTAACCTGGAAAAACCTAGCATTTCATTGGTGGCAGCTAGGGAACGTGACCAGGTAGCTACGTGGAGCACCCGTCACGCGAACCCTATACCAAGAATTGAGATGGCTAAGGTAAAAAGGCTATGATACCCTACGACCTTACGAGGCTAGGGACTAGCCTAACTAAAAAGGAATGTGGTGTAATGCCCTCGAAAATGTCCCGCACCCACAATAATACTAACCCGAGTTGACGTCAGGTATAGCGTAAAATAGTCGTAGATGGTAAGTCCAATAAACTCGTCTCGAGAGACTATCACCGTGGTTCGAAAATAGTCGTAGATGGTAAGTCCAATAAACTCATCTCGAGAGACCATCACCGTGGTTCTTAAAAATCGGACTAAGGTTGCTATACTTTTGTACGTCCGTGGTAGTACAGTGGGTTAGCGCGCGGGCCTGGTGGTGATGGTGGTGCGTCACTAACCAGGGTTCGAACCCCACCCAAGGCATCTCAAAACCTGTGGGTTTTTAGGGGGGTTAAATTCCCTTCAGAGGTTCGTACCCCGCGCCAGGTACCAGGAATGGTTGATCCTAAAGGTAGCCTGGGGATAATTCCCATTCCTATTTAACCTGGAAAAACCTAGCATTTCATTTAATGTAATGCCCTCGAAAATGTCCCGCACCCACAATAATACTAACCCGAGTTGACGTCAGGTATAGCGTAAAATAGTCGGAGATGGTAAGTCCAATAAACTCATCACGTGATAACACCACGAGACTATCACCTGGTTCTTAAAAATCGGACTAAGGTTGCTATACTTTTAGTACGTCCGTGGTAGTACAGTGGGTTAGCGCGCGGGCCTGGTGGTGATGGTTGGGTCACTAACCAGGGTTCGAACCCCACCCAAGGCATCTCAAAACCTGTGGGTTTTTAGGGGGGTTAAATTCCCTTCAGAGGTTCGTACCCCGCGCCAGGTACCAGGAAAAGTTGATCCTAAAAGGTAGCCTGGGGAAATTTCAGGAGACCATGAATTCCCTTCACACCCAGCATTTCATTGGTGGCAGTCACGGAACGTGATCTGGTAGCTACATAGAGCACCCATCACGCGGACCCTAACAATATTGAGATTGCTGAGGTGATACAGCTACGATACCTTACGACCTTAAAATAGGCTAGGGACTAGCCTAGTTAAAGAAGGATGTAATGTAATGCCCTCGAAAATGTCCCGCACCCACAATAATACTAACCCGAGTTGACGTCAGGTATAGCGTAAAATAGTCGGAGATGGTAAGTCCAATAAACTCATCACGTGATAACACCACGAGACTATCACCTGGTTCTTAAAAATCGGACTAAGGTTGCTATACTTTTAGTACGTCCGTGGTAGTACAGTGGGTTAGCGCGCGGGCCTGGTGGTGATGGTTGGGTCACTAACCAGGGTTCGAACCCCACCCAAAGGCATCTCAAAACCTGTGGGTTTTTAGGGGGGTTAAATTCCCTTCAGAGGTTCGTACCCCGCGCCAGGTACCAGGAAAAGTTGATCCTAAAAGGTAGCCTGGGGAAATTTCAGGAGACCATGAATTCCCTTCACACCCAGCATTTCACTCCCAATTATAGAAAAACTCAAATTTATCTTCCAAGAGATTTCCATTTTAACCAATATTAGAGTTTGTTTGCAAGAATTCCATTAAGTAACATTATTTCGATGGTTCTTAATTTTATAGTTATTCTTAGATGTGGAAATTAATTTGGTAAATTCCAAAATATATTAAAGGAAACTCTGCTAAAAAGGAAAAGTATCCATCCATTATCAGCAGTTTACAGTCAGATATGTAGTTAATGTTTAAGCCTCAATGACCAGCTATCTACCATTGCAGTAGTTATCGCTCAGGCCTTCTAAAACGCTTTCCAGAACATTTTAGGGGGCGCTTGGTTATGGCCTTGGCCTTGCTCTGGGCCTTGGGACTGTTCGGCCAGGCAGCTTGGGGAACAACAACACTTTAGGGAAACTAGTCAGATCAGATGGCTATAGAAAAGTAAGAGTAGTTTTGGATAGAGGAATAAGTTGAGAAATAGGAAATACAGTAAACAGATAAGTGCTTGGGTTCAACCATGTGACTGACTGATGGCTAGAGTAAAGATAGAAACAGACTAATAATAGATTGGAGGAATTTGAGACTTTGGAATGGAAGACTAATATTATTGGAGGGTTAACTTGGAGGGTATTGGAGGGTTAACTTGGAGGGTATTGGAGGGTTAACTTGGAGGGTATTGGAGGGTTAACTTGGAGGGTATTGGAGGGTTAACTTGGAGGGTATTGGAGGGTTAACTTGGAGGGTATTGGAGGGTTAACTTGGAGGGTATTGGAGGGTTAACTTGGAGGGTATTGGAGGGTTAACTTGGAGGGTATTGGAGGGTTAACTTGGAGGGTATTGGAGGGTTAACTTGGAGGGTATTGGAGGGTTAACTTGGAGGGTATTGGAGGGTTAACTTGGAGGGTATTGGAGGGTTAACTTGGAGGGTATTGGAGGGTTAACTTGGAGGGTATTGGAGGGTTAACTTGGAGGGTATTGGAGGGTTAACTTGGAGGGTATTGGAGGGTTAACTTGGAGGGTATTGGAGGGTTAACTTGGAGGGTATTGGAGGGTTAACTTGGAGGGTATTGGAGGGTTAACTTGGAGGGTATTGGAGGGTTAACTTGGAGGGTATTGGAGGGTTAACTTGGAGGGTATTGGAGGGTTAACTTGGAGGGTATTGGAGGGTTAACTTGGAGGGTATTGGAGGGTTAACTTGGAGGGTATTGGAGGGTTAACTTGGAGGGTATTGGAGGGTTAACTTGGAGGGTATTGGAGGGTTAACTTGGAGGGTATTGGAGGGTTAACTTGGAGGGTATTGGAGGGTTAACTTGGAGGGTATTGGAGGGTTAACTTGGAGGGTATTGGAGGGTTAACTTGGAGGGTATTGGAGGGTTAACTTGGAGGGTATTGGAGGGTTAACTTGGAGGGTATTGGAGGGTTAACTTGGAGGGTATTGGAGGGTTAACTTGGAGGGTATTGGAGGGTTAACTTGGAGGGTATTGGAGGGTTAACTTGGAGGGTATTGGAGGGTTAACTTGGAGGGTATTGGAGGGTTAACTTGGAGGGTATTGGAGGGTTAACTTGGAGGGTATTGGAGGGTTAACTTGGAGGGTATTGGGGTGTGTAATACTATTATTGGAGGGTTAACTTGGAGGGTATTGGGGTGTGTAATACTATTATTGGAGGGTTAACTTGGAGGGTATTGGGGTGTGTAATACTATTATTGGAGGGTTAACTTGGAGGGTATTGGGGTGTGTAATACTATTATTGGAGGGTTAACTTGGAGGGTATTGGAGGGTTAACTTGGAGGGTATTGGGGTGTGTAATACTATTATTGGAGGGTTAACTTGGAGGGTATTGGGGTGTGTAATAATTGGTGAAGAATAGATAGAAGTTAGAAATATACTTAAAGTAAAACATTCTGGCGTAACATTCTGATTAACCCTCTCCGCCATAAGACTCAATGTTGAGCCTATTGGGGATATTTTAAAGTCTTTGTTACCATCAGGGGTATTTAGAAACTTTTAGTTTAGTTACTTCAACCTCTGCAGGTGTCTTTGAGTTAGCTGTGGGCAGAAAACTAATTTTGGAAAGGTAATTATAAGAGTGAGAACTATTTCTTACTGCTAATCTGGCACCCTCTGAGTCATTAATGCGTGAAAGGGTTAATATGCTTCCCTTCTCCATACAGTCAAGCTTGTCTAACTTATGTATTTATTAGTTTCACTCTCCCACCTTCCGCTACATTCTCACCAGTCTCCCCTATTTTACCATTACACTTTAATTCACATTTGAGTTTCGTAACTGTTAATAGGGGTCACCGGCTTTTCTTTTATTCTTTCTCTCTATCCTTTTCTCCCTGGCTTTTATCCATTCGGCCCCATTCAGTCAACTGCTTTAAGATTCATCCCCATCCGGGTGTGTATTTCTTCCTGGCGAGCGATAGCGAGCCAGCATTGTATGGAGTAACCAGGCTTCGGAAAAATGTTTATCGAAAAATGTAAAAATTTAACTTTCTGTCAAAACAAAATATACATGCTGGCTCGCTACCGCTCGCCAGGAAAATATTGACACCTGGATGGCGGTAAAAATCTTGGTGGGCCGTATGGATAAAAGCCAAAGAAAAAAAAAGAGAGGCGAGAGTTTAATCTCTCAAATCACTTCAAAATAAGTTAACCATCTGCGTGTCTTTTCCAGTTCTGCCAAGGATTGAAAGATCATTAAAATCCTATCTTTCAGTTGAAGGCTAATGGAATTACCCAAGACTGCTTTATACTTTACAAAAAAAAAAGAGGGAGATGGCGAGAGAAAGAGATGGCGAGAGAAAGAGATGGCGAGAGAAAGAGATGGCGAGAGAAAGAGATGGCGAGAGAAAGAGATGGCGAGAGAAAGATAGAGAAAACAAAATAAATAAAAAGACAAAATATAACTATTGACAAGGTCAACTCTACTTACTGGGCGTTCCTTCACAGGTTGCTTGGCACTCTTGCATGGACATGAAGTTGTTGCCGTTGCCCCCACAGCCAGTGTAGTGGAAGAAGTGACACTGTCCGGTGGCGGAGAAGTAGAAGTAGCGGGGGAGTGACTCATAACACTGTCCTGGAGACGCTGGCAACAGACATACGGACCCACCTGGCACTGGTATCGTTACTGTACCTAGAGATTGTTAAATATACCAAACTTATAAATAGTTAAATATTTAACTTACTTGGACAAAACATTTATGGTTAAAGCTGCACTAAACTTGCTAAAAATGTTCACCCCTATTTACCAATCTTTCCAAATGGTACAAAAGTCACAGGTTTTTAGTCTTTTGAGTTATGGAAGGTTGAAGGGGTTCAGGATTGCATGATAAATAAAATTTATGCAACATATCTTTAAAGAACTTTAGACTTAAGGAGAGGCAGACAGTTTTTCTGGACTCTTTCCTCCCTAATCTTTAGCCTCACTAATTTTAAGATTATAAGACCTTCGGCCCATTAGTTGGGCAATTTTAACACCTTTCGCCCCATTTCGTTGTCAATTTTAAGAACTTTCGTGCCATTTAGTAGTCTATTATTTCCTGGCAAGCAATAGCGAGCCTGCAATTATAAGAGGAACCGGCCTTGGGCCGGCAAATATTTCTACCGAAAAATGTACAAATTTATCTTTAAGGGCGATTTATCTAGGGTGTGTTTTTCTAAGCTTGATAGAGGTCTAGGGAGGAAACTAAAAAAATATATTAATTAATTAATAGACCAAACAAACTGTCAGTCTCCCCTTAAAGGACATTAATGAAGATCTAGTAGATTTCTCCAAAACTAACAGTATGAACTTCAGCATACGCAGAATTGTCGCGACCAACAATTCAGAAAGATCCAGAGTTTTAATAGGTGTAAGCGACCAACAGACTATAGGGTTCTTTCATCAGGCATCCCTTTCTACACTAATTAAATCTCTAAAATAGGTTCTATATACAGTAATCATGAGTTGTGCACATTATAATAAGAGTATATCCAATAACCATAGTTTGGTAGTTAAATGTTAAATTCAGTCTTAACCACCCTCTTCCCGACTATAATAGCTCCATTAAAACTATTAATCTACATTGGCTTCAGTTATCAAATTACTTAAATTTATAGTAAGGAGCTGCATTCAACGGCTGGAATGTAGGATAGGCATAGAAATTTAAAAATTAGACATTCTTTGTTTGGAAGGCTACCCAGTGGTAGAAATAGCCAGAGTGTCAACATTTAGAGATTTCCACTCTAGGGATTTTTTCCTAGACTCCTTTCTCTCATGTTTAGCCCCATTGCTCTTTAGATTTTAAGACGCTCGCTCCCTTTAGTTTGGCGATTTTAAGAACTTTCGCCCAATTTCTGTCAATTTTAAGAACTTTCGTGCCATTTAGGTGTATATTATTTTCTGGCGAGCGATAGAGCCTGTAATTTGAGAGGAAACTGCCTTTGGCAGAGAAATTTGTCTACCGAAAAATGTACAAATTTATCTTGAAAGGGGGTCTAGGGAGTGTAATTTTAAGCTTAGAGTTCTAGGGAAGAAACTAAATACCTCCCCTTAAAGGTACGGAGGGTGGGAAAACTGAGCCTATTTGCTGTAGTGGCCACTTTTGTCATATTGGTAAAGATATTAATTAGTCTTTCATAATCTACCAATTTAAGTTTTCCCAAATAAAAATACCAATATAAAAACACATAACACAGTGAACGATCGAATCCAGAACTATAGTTTCACTAACTATTTTCTTGTAAAGCGATTACAAGAGCTTACCACAGGTGTTGTGAGTGCAGATGGCGCCACCCCGGACACATTGGCACCAGTTACAGTCATCCTGGAGCCACCACGACCCGTCCTCACACACTGCCTCGCCCAACTCGGGGTAGTAGTCTGCACAATAAAGTAGAGTTGACAATTAAATCAAAGTACCCGAAAAAAAAAATTGTTTACAAACATTCTCCATCCATTAAGACCTTTCTTTCCAGTTCTTCAGTCATCACTACCTTCCAACGTTTTACTACACCATCTCAATCTAAGGAAGTCTTTCTTTAACTCCACGTTACCTGGTTTCAGAACCTTATACCCTTTCCAAGCCAATTCTTTCAACATTTCCATACCAGCATAGCATCCTTCTGTCCACTGGCTGATATGGGTTCCTGCCGTCTCACTCCTAGGCAAGTTTTTCATTCCTCAATCTGCAAGAGTCTCCTACTCAAGCATCTCTTCTCAAATCACATTAAACAAAACAGTCTGTTCTTCTGCCTTCTAAGCCTAGGTCTCTGCCCCATACATCACTGTTGGTACAACTATCCCTAGATACATTTACTTTTAACTTTCATTCAGAAATTTCTCACCTTCAACATACTTCCAATAGTTCCGAAAACTGTCCTTCCTTCACATATTCTGGCTTGCCTTCATTTCCACACCTGTGTCCCTGCTTATCACTCAGACATTTAAAACTACTGGTTCCAGGATTTCCCCATCCAGTTGTACATATAGATTTACCCTACGAGCATCTATTGGATACCATCACTTTACTTCCATTGATATTCACCCTCTTCTTCTCACATAGCACAGCAAACTCTTACTACTCACTGCAGCTTCCGACTGCCACCTACTATGTGGCATCAGCAAACAACTGCTTAAACTCAATCACTACAATACTTTCCTACTAAACCCTATGCTGTACTCTTAATTTTATATTTTACCTCTCCAAATCATCCATATATATAAAAGAACCATGAAGAAATTCCACAACCCTGTCTCAGACCTTTTACCTAAAATCATTCACTCATCTGTATTAAAGATATCTTCAACCAATCACTAACCTTTACACAAGTAGCTGCTCTCAACCATGATACAAAGTAAATAAAAACTTAGTTCCCCAACTGCCTAGTATAAATACTAAATTCACTGTAGCTACAGACACTTAAATGCTAGCGATTCAAGAGTTTAACCCCTTCTGTACCGGCGAAGTTTTTACATTGATTCTAGCCATTTAAAACTGAAATCATATAATAGCCAGAATAAAGTTAAAGGACGGCATCGGTACTGAAAGGGTTAATAAGCAATATTGATCTACAATATTTAATAAATCTGACTAAATACTTAAAAATCTTCCATTATAGTGAAGTTTAGAGCATCAATAGAGGAAGTGAAGTCTAGGATCTCACCCGGAAGACATCCCTTTGTAGTACAACTGGCCAGTGTGCCTTGGTAGTTGCAGGTGCACCAGTTACACTCTCATCCACCGACTTCCAGGGCTGCATACACCACTGCTAGGGGGAGTAGTCATAACCCAACCATCTGAAATTACAAGGACAAATATTGTTACAGCTTTATATATATACAGTATATATATATATATATATATATATATATATATACTCTGGCATTAACTTTTTAGAGCGAGAGGGGGGGGGGGGGGGGGGATTAGAGACCGCCCGCACAAGGACAAAACAAAAAATCATACATTATGCTTTAAACTTTTTGTTTAGCAAAGAGTAAGAATTAATTGGAAGGACTAAGAGGTAAACCAAGAGATGGAAGTATAGAGTGAAGTACTGTATGTGTGAAAGCGGTGCTGGATGGGAGGAAAGAGAGTCTACTGCCTGGAGACAGGTGCAGTGGGAACATTCGTTCGTGGCCACCCTTGCGTAGATCACAGTCAGGCAATACAGTTTTGCCGTACAATCCGATTTACAGTCTAGGGCTTTCCAAGTTTGATTCACAAACATTAATTCTTAAATTAAGAGCTACATTTCTAAAAGCAACTATTAGGTCTCCAATAAACTAAAAGTGTAGCGGGCGATTTATGGTTGAGGCACTGAGCGGATTGGTTAGGGTTAACTTATTATCTTACCTCAATATTTCCTGTACGTTGTAATGAACGCTGTAGTAATCTGGAACCACTGGAAATATGTAGGGAGGTTTTAAAATAAACAAGCACGGGGCTTTGTTTGGTTTATTTACATCAAAATATATGTCTTTAACCCTTAATCCTAATTTTGAGATATTAGAATATATTACACTAGACGTCCCATGCGTTGGGGAAATATAATTATAAAGTACTTCTTAATGTGGTGTATACTCGATGTTGAGTGTGTACCGAGATAAGTACTCTACTTAATACTTAGTGATAACACTTTAATAATAGCAACCTAGAACTATGAGCTGTTTTCCAAGTAATTATGATCTTCCTGTAAAGAGAGAACACATGATTAGAAGAGAATCACTAGAACACTTATATGTCACTGCATACTTGTATGTCACTTAATAAGGTACTTCTACTCTTATACAGGTCACTAGTCTTACCCAGAGGGCTGGAGAGAGATACCCTCCTTAGGGTGTGGTGGTGTGCTGACTGACTCTCCCTCTGCCTCTTGAGGGAGGGGCGCGGTTCAGCAACACCATGTGACAACTGGATGTGACAAAGTTGCTAGCAATTACTTCTCGATATCTTGGCAACGGAAGTGTGATACCATTTGGTGATCGTGGGATCCGTGCTTGCCTTAGCAGAGTGGAAAGTTACCAGCTTCTATTGTGATGGGGTGAGCTTCTATAGGGAGATCACACCAACACACTTACAGTTGTTTTTAAAAGGTAGTTAAAATGGTGTGAGTTATATATGTGATTATATGGTTTATCTAGTAATATAGATAAGCTTTGCATTTGGAAATTTAAACCAATGATTATTTTATATACTTTTGTATAGTTTAATTCTATTGTCACCAGGGGGGTAATTTTATTCAGAAACACTATATAGGTTAAACTAAATTCCAACTCTTTAATACTGCCAAAGAACGAGAATATTGCAAACTTCGCCGTTAAATTGAAAATACTAACTTTCCAGCAGTTTGGTAAACCAGAATTGCGCCCGGTTACGTTAATTTTCGGCAACTTTTGGCCAAAAAAGTCTACATCCAGGACTACATTTAGCCATTTCTCTAACTTATAAATTTTCCGAAATAAACGTTCAATGCAGTAATTTCGCAGTTATTTGCAGGTACTTTGAACATTTAGCAATTTAATAGCGTTTAGATTAATATACATTTTGAATTTTGTTTTCCTCTGAAAATAGTTTCTTTGATGGTTCAGAAACTTATGTTTTTTTTTTTTATGTATTTTTTTCTTCTATATTCCAACTTACTTCCTCTCGGGCATAGGCCGAGAGCCTTAACATTCACCGCTTTACAATGAACAGGGAAGCCTGTGAAGTCTTGTTCCAGTCTATGGAGTGAGACATGTGAAGCACTTAGATTACAAAGAGCACCTGCCATCTTGCCTTCACACGAGGCACGGTGCCCACTCATGGCCCGAAACTACCCCATCCCTGACGCCACCTCGTTCCCGTGCTTCACTGTCTCACCCCTACACTCAGACTCTCACACTTACACACGCACAACGCCACCTGTTGAGCAGATAACTCACCAGGCATTGCACCCCTGTAGCATATTTTGAATATGGGAATATTCATAGTGCTATTTAATCAGGGAACAATGAGGGTATTTTATTGAAGTTTCGGTGGGCTTGTGGTAATGCACAGATATCATGTACAGCACAAATTCCATCCCAATAATATCTTCCCATTGATACATCGGGATTTGAACCCGGGACCTTTGGATTACCAGGCCAGTGGCAAGACCACTCTACTAATAATTTAATTAAAGAAACTTACTTGCTTCCACACCCAAACTTTTATTTCATAAGTTTTATTTTATTAGGAGTCGTTTCCACAGATTTAAGAAGTTATTTTAAAATGCCTTTATATTGTCTAAGTTTTGGTTTGTTTAGTTTGCAAGTTTTAAATTGTAATCGAGTATGCAGTAGTATAAATATATCTTATGTACTTTACCTTCTACCGAGGCGATGGTTCTCTTGGGGATATCAATTATTATAATAATGATAATGATCCACTCCCTCCTTTCTTCCTCACTGGCTCTAGACTGGTCCAACATGCACAGGTCGAAGGCACAAGTCTCTGTGGGGGAAGAATCAAACATTAACATTTAACCCCTTCAGGCTCTTGACGCATTTTGACAGTTTGTTCTGGCTCTAATTAGACACTTTTATACAGCTTAGGAAGGATCCGAGATTTAAAAGGGTAAAGACTATCTCTAACTCTGATTTCCATATACCCTTCCGAATCTGAATAAAATAGTCAAATAATAGCCAGAAATTATAAATGAAACTAGTCGGAGCCTGAGAGGGTTAATAGTTTTTAGGTTACAAAATAAATAGTCCATTTTGAATATATATAAGTACCCAATTCTTAACATTAAATCAATTACAAACTCTAATGTACTTTAATAAACTAATTAATGCATATGGTCCTCCTGGAATTCGAACTAAAATAAATTAAGCTTTAAAAATGAATGAACCTATATTCCAACAAATAAAATGACCAATTAAGTATTATCAATGCCGGTTCCTACTCAATTCCAAACTCTCTAGGAAAATCTAGACACCTAAATGGCACAACAGTTCCAAGACATGACAAATTTGGCGAAATGTTAAAATCGCCAAACTTCTTAAAATCTCAAAACTAATTGGGCTTAACTTTAAAGAGCTTCGAAAAAAAAATCCCAGAAGTGAAACTCTCCTAAAACCATGAACATACAGTTTATAGACAGTAAGTAGGAGTACTTTACAAATTCCAGGTTTAGGAACACTCTGAAGGGAGGTTGCAGGGATCGTGCAGAATGGAGTGTGGCCGGTTAATTATAAATAACCAGTGTACAGTCGGTACCAAGTATATTTTGATCAAAAATTGGTATCTGCAAAATCTAAACTTTACTTTCATAGTTTGAGAGATTGACACTTATTCTTAAAAGTACACACTGTACTATTAACCATTGGACACATTAATAACAGCACAGAGCAAGCGAAACTTAAAGACAGCTAGGACACTACTTTGCGACTACAGCCAAATTTTTTGAACTTTAATTTTATGTAAAGAATATAAATTTCCTACAATACAATTTGATAATCCCTACCAATGTGGTTAGCAAGAGTGATTTCCCGACCAATAACAGGACAGGTGGTCAGGTAACGCTGCCAATCTTCTTTACTGGCGTAACACGGGGACTGGAACAACATGTTATAGCCAAGATTAAACATTATCCCTAAACTAAGGTACTTATACAGGTGGTCAGGTAACGCTGCCAATCTTCTTTACTGGCGTAACACGGGGACTGGAACAACAAGTTATAGCCAAGATTAAACATTATCCCTAAACTAAGGTACTTATACAGGTGGTCAGGTAACGCTGCCAATCTTCTTTACTGGCGTAACACGGGGACTGGAACAACATGTTATAGCCAAGATTAAACATTATCCCTAAACTAAGGTACTTATACAGGTGGTCAGGTAACACTGCCAATCTTCTTTACTGGCGTAACACGGGGACTGGAACAACATGTTATAGCCAAGATTAAACATTATCCCTAAACTAAGGTACTTATACAGGTGGTCAGGTAACGCTGCCAATCTTCTTTACTGGCATAACACAGGGACTGGAACAACATGTTATAGCCAAGATTAAACATTATCCCTAAACTAAGGTACTTATACAGGTGGTCAGGTAACGCTGCCAATCTTCTTTACTGGCGTAACACGGGGACTGGAACAACAAGTTATAGCCAAGATTAAACATTATCCCTAAACTAAGGTACTTATACAGGTGGTCAGGTAACGCTGCCAATCTTCTTTACTGGCGTAACACGGGGACTGGAACAACATGTTATAGCCAAGATTAAACATTATCCCTAAACTAAGGTACTTATACAGGTGGTCAGGTAACGCTGCCAATCTTCTTTACTGGCGTAACACGGGGACTGGAACAACATGTTATAGCCAAGATTAAACATTATCCCTAAACTAAGGTACTTATACAGGTGGTCAGGTAACGCTGCCAATCTTCTTTACTGGCGTAACACGGGGACTGGAACAACATGTTATAGCCAAGATTAAACATTATCCCTAAACTAAGGTACTTATACAGGTGGTCAGGTAACGCTGCCAATCTTCTTTACTGGCGTAACACGGGGACTGGAACAACATGTTATAGCCAAGATTAAACATTATCCCTAAACTAAGGTACTTATACAGGTGGTCAGGTAACGCTGCCAATCTTCTTTACTGGCGTAACACGGGGACTGGAACAACATGTTATAGCCAAGATTAAACATTATCCCTAAACTAAGGTACTTATACAGGTGGTCAGGTAACGCTGCCAATCTTCTTTACTGGCGTAACACGGGGACTGGAACAACATGTTATAGCCAAGATTAAACATTATCCCTAAACTAAGGTACTTATACAGGTGGTCAGGTAACGCTGCCAATCTTCTTTACTGGCGTAACACGGGGACTGGAACAACATGTTATAGCCAAGATTAAACATTATCCCTAAACTAAGGTACTTATACAGGTGGTCAGGTAACGCTGCCAATCTTCTTTACTGGCGTAACACGGGGACTGGAACAACATGTTATAGCCAAGATTAAACATTATCCCTAAACTAAGGTACTTATACAGGTGGTCAGGTAACGCTGCCAATCTTCTTTACTGGCGTAACACGGGGACTGGAACAACATGTTATAGCCAAGATTAAACATTATCCCTAAACTAAGGTACTTATACAGGTGGTCAGGTAACGCTGCCAATCTTCTTTACTGGCGTAACACGGGGACTGGAACAACATGTTATAGCCAAGATTAAACATTATCCCTAAACTAAGGTACTTATACAGGTGGTCAGGTAACGCTGCCAATCTTCTTTACTGGCGTAACACTGGGACTGGAACAACATGTTATAGCCAAGATTAAACATTATCCCTAAACTAAGGTACTTATACAGGTGGTCAGGTAACGCTGCCAATCTTCTTTACTGGCGTAACACGGGAACTGGAACAACATTTTATAGCCAAGATTAAACATTATCCCTAAACTAAGGTACTTATACATTAAGGAACACTATTCTTAACCTTAATCTTCCATTATAAACCCTAATGCACTTCCATAGATTAATGAAAGTATATGGTCCTCCCGGGATTCAAACTCTAGACACCACCCAGAACAAGCATCTAAACCATTACACCACAAATAGTTATACCTAAACTAAATATAGATCCTATATACACTACTTAATAACTCATAACCAAGATAATTACAGACATACCCTAACTAAATAGTTTTATATACAGTACCACATATTGAAGATTAGCATAAAGAACAATAAAGTCTTAATAACCGTGTCAAACTAAAGCCAAGTCAATTATTTATAGTAATTATTATAGTTAGGATTAAACTAGGTTATAGTTCAAATTTGTCTTTGGAAGAGATTTAAGGGGGGTGACCTGCTTTTTGTTATTTATGTCCTTTTCTCTCTTTCTCTGGCTTTTATCCATTCGGCCCCATTCAGCCAACTATTTTAAGACTTTTATCCCCATCTAGGTGTCTATTTCTTCCTGGCGAGCGATAGCGAGCCTGCATTATATGAAGTAATTCGGCTTCGTCGGAGATATTTTTCTATCGAAAAATATACAAATTTAGCCTGCTGTCTAACACAAACAAAAAAAATATGCTGGCTCACTACCGCTCACCAGTATGAAATTGACACTTGGATGGGGATAAAAGTCTTAAAACAGTAGGCTGAATGGATACAAGCCAGAGAAACAGAAAAGGACAGAACAAAAACAAGTCACCCCCTTTAATGGCCATAACAATGGCACCCAATGTTAATTTACTTATATTCCTGCTCATATTCAATAAGTTCTTCAAAACAACATTGCTACGGTTTGCCACCCTGCCTACAAACACTGCATACATGGCAATGAATACATGAACAATATTAGTTTTATTATAATAATGCCTTTAAGCAAAGAGGGTAGTAAAGTAATGGAAGATGATAAAGGACTAATTCCTTCAACACCAGGAATCCTTTTTACCTTTGATTCTGGCTAAAATTAAATTGCTCAGTTTAAGAATGACCTAAAGTTACTAAGCTTTATAGAGATCGTATTTACCCAATTGAGTTTCAGAAGTCTATATAAACTCCAGAAAAAATCTAAAAGTAACAAAGATTATTACTTAATAGTGGTGAAGGGGTTAAGGAGCAAAGGCTTTAGACATTTCCTTTACAGTAACTATTCACAAGACTAAAAAGGGATGGACAAGACACAAAGATCCCAATGAAGAAGACTAGTTATCAAATTTACCCTACATTTTTTGTTTTTCCTATGTGGAAGAGACAAAAGGCAATACTGCCTGTAACTAGTGCCTCACCCAGAGTTGAAACTGACTGGGCCAAAATCAAGAAAGGTTAGAGCCAAAATGTCTGGCTGCCTGGCCGAACAGGCCCGAGTTCCTAAGGAAGGCCACATCTGAGACCGGGCTTTAACACAAAGCTCTATCTATCTACTCAGGCCCAATCCCCACTTTTCCGATTTTTTTTTTTGGGGGGGGGGGGGGGGGGGGGACAGCAAGACAGCAAGAACAGGGAAATCACAAAACACCAACACACAACACACGAACACACAGAACACTAACACACAAAACACTAACACACAAAACACGAACACACAAAACACTAACACACAAAACACTAACACACAAAACACTAACACACAAAACACTAACACACAAAACACGAACACACAAAACACGAACACACAAAACACTAACACACAAAACACTAACACACAAAACACGAACACACAAAACACTAACACACAAAACACTAACACACAAAACACTAACACACAAAACATGAACAAACAAAGCACGAACACACAAAACACTAACACACAAAACACGAACACACAAAACACAAACACACAAAACACTAACACACAAAACACTAACACACAAAACACTAACACACAAAACACATTCACACACCAAGGAATGCATATAGTGTTTTTGCCGTAAGTGGTGGTGGGGGAGTGTTATACAGACAATGCAGTCTTCCATAAATAGTTTGATTGTGTGCAGTGTGCTAAATCCCAGACAGGTATCCTGGACGGAGTCACAGACTCTTCTGATAACTCTGAAGGCCTGGATGGTGCCCAAATTTCAGCCTAGAAATACCAAGGCCATGTTCAAGGTAGTTACCATCCCAACCAAACCATACACCAGAATTCTAGTATTTCAGCCTTAATTCATACGTCAAAAACACTAAATGCAGAAAAATTAAATATGTTCTAACTTTTGAAATTCCAAACCATCTGCGAGTTAGTTTGAATGAAAATGCCAAGAGATTCAGGCAAATACAGATTTTCTCTAGGCATTCTCAAAAGTTTAATAATAATAATAATAATAAGCATGTTACTTATTTCTCATAAGCGCCAATTTTTCCGAAGAATTCACTAGCGCTCGGAAAGAGAAAGAAAAAAGAACAAAATCAATGCATCAAAAGAAAGCTTATATACAACACACATTTAACAATCACTAGCAGTGGCAAAATAGCCTAAACTCTATAGCTATCTGTCATGACACCTCTCTCAAGATCATAGCTTCTCTCAACGAGAAAAGTCTTAAGTTGTCTCTTGAAGCATTCAACAGAACTCAGTTGTCTCATGGACAGCGGCAACCTGTTATACAACCTCTGAGCCATGTAGGAGAATGACCTCTCAAAGAAAGAAGACTGCTGGAAAGCCCTTGGTTTATCAAGACTAAAAGGGTCATTATCATGATGCACAACTACGCCATGGTATGCCGGTGGGCGCCTGAGCAGCTCCGCAAGGTACCTAGGCTCACCAAATTTGAGAACCTTAAAAGTCACTAAACACAACTTAAATTCTATTCTTGCTCTTACTGGCAGCCAGTGCAGTTCTATGTGAAGAGATGTAGTAGGAGTTCTAGGTGGAACACCAAAAATGAGTCTTGCGGCCCTGTTAAGAACAGACTGAACTTTCTTTAAAATATAATTTGGAAGATCCACCAACAGGGCATTGCAATAATCAACACGAGAGAAGACCAATGAGTGAACCAACGTCAGGAGGCAACGTCTGGTTATAAACGGCTTCACCAAATAGAGATTTCTGATGTGCAAGTAACAACTTTTAACTATCTGGTTTACATGCTCTTTGAAATCTAATTGGGAGTTCACATATACACCCAGATTTCGAACAGGGTTGGCCAGTCGCAGCTGAGATTCGCCCACATTGATGGAGAGGGCACCTACTATATCATCAGCTCTTCTATTTCCTCGGATGATGAGAATATCAGTTTTACCATCATTTAGTTTAAGTTTTCTCGCTCTCATCCACTTCTTGATATCAGACATCAACAATTCCATCTTACTCCGTATATCAACTATATTTGTGATTCTCACATAAATCTGGGCGTCATCTGCATAAAAGTGAAAGGTGACATTATGTGCATGAAGCAAAAGAGACAAACTGCTGATATAAATTATGAATAGGATAGGACCTAAAACTGATCCCTGCGGAACACCATACTGCAGGGGTGTAGAGTCCGAGACCATTTGAATTACCATCACACTCTGGGATCTACCTGACATGTACGTTGTACGACCCAAGAAGCAAGAGAGCGGAATCACGCACACCACAATCATAAAGATCACTCAATAACAACTCGTGATCCACTGTGTCAAAGGCCGCAGAGAGATCAAACAAGACCAATAGTGAGGCCACACCATTGCAAATGTTCTCAACTAGATCATTATGTACTCTAGTCAATGAGGTTTCAGTTGAATGATGCTGTCGGTAAGCAGACTGAAAAATTGGGATAGTTTCATTCTGCTGAAGTAGTGGTTGTAATTGGTCAAGTATTGCACGCTCTAATATCTTTGATATGAAGGACAGGTTGGAGACAGGATGGTAGTTCAACATGTTCTCAACATCAAGTCCAGGTTTCTTTAGACTAGGTCGGAGTAGTGCATGCTTTTCAGAATGTGGGAAGTTACCTTCAGAGAAGCACTTAATCATTATTTTGGAAATAAACTCAGGATTGATTACGGAATACACTAAGACTTCAACTCACAAATAATAAATCAACATACATGTAGTCAGTAAATCTGCGAGCGTGTGGCCTGAATATATTTTAGTAACACTGGTATGTAATGTATGCGTAAGTTATGAATTATTAAATTAGTCTTGACTAAGGATCAAGGTTAAAAGGCAAAGTTAACACTTGTGTTCATGAATCAACGTTTCTAACTTCACCAGGATTCGATCCATGGTCAATCATATTTATGTTCCGTGCTTCAAGTCACTCAGCCATGGCTTGTGAAAGTCAGTTTATTATTCTCTTATGAGAAAAAGGGAAATCCTAAGCATTCTGCGGTGAAATGATGTCCTCCACTAACGAATTTCTTTTCTATCTATCTATCTATCTACGAATTCCTTTTCTACTTATAAATTCAAAAGAAGAGTTGCCAGAATTTTACTTGTCATAGTTAATTAGTTATAAGAAAGGAACATCAATCGGTTGGACCATGGATTGAATCCTGATGGGGTTAGATACATAATTATATTTGTGTAACTTTCATGCATAAGATAGATTGATAGAGAGTGGGTCCGATATAATGTGGCCAGCGTGCAACCCCTGTTGAGTTTTGCCTACTGCTCAAGTTTTAGTGGACTGTAACTATATTTTGAACTAAAGAATAGTTACTTTAGATAGATAGATCAGTAGAGCATAGTTTGACCAAAGGATAGTAGGGGAATAAGGGGGAGATTGTAGGCACCAATCGAACAGGGCTAGACCCAGGAGAGGCTATAGATATGTGATAAGGAATCGCCGGAACTCCTGCTTCATTTCTTTGGCCTCTCTTACTGATTTGTTTGTGCCTCACTTACACTGAGAGTAATTCAGCTAGCTCTAACCATAAATGCTCATACAACACAGGTTGGACACTCAACCAACAGTACATCAAAATGACCTGAACCGCTACCCGACACTCTCACTATCAACTTTTGCAACATTCGTGGCCTTTCCTCTAACTTCTACTCTGTTGAACACCACCTCTCCTCTGCCAATTACAACCCTGATCTCCTCTTTCTCACTGATACTCAGTTGTCTGAGACTACTGACAGCAAACCCTTCTCTGTACCCTCCTACTATCTCTATCCTAGTTCCAAAGCCAAAGGTGGATGTTGTGTATACATACACAACAAACTCACTTACTCTTGCAATCTTGGGGCGGGTGCCCGACCCCGAAATGGGTTGAAATAGGAGAGCTATCCCCCCGCCAAAGGCGGCTTTCTAGGGCCTTTCCTAGCTGATGCCGAGAGGATTGGGTTCTAGTCATGTGGTGATGGGCTGGTCTATCAGAGTGAGAACTGAGCAATCTCTGCCATACCCATAGCTTACTCTGACTGTTCCTTTTACTTATATATTTTCTAGATCTCATGTGACGGCGTCTCTTCCGTGGATTGACCTCCCAATCTACCAAGATTGGAAGCCAAAGCGTCACATTTTTCCCTTGCCCCTCAGCTTTCTCTTCATAATTGCTGAGGGGCACAGGGCCCTGGGTGGGGCTTTGGTTTCCCGGGCGTTTCCGCACCCTCCTCAGCTCCCCGCCATGGAGTGGCTTTGGTCACCCAGGCTTTATTGTGGTCGGCGGGTAGGGTTCTGTGGGGGCGCTCGGCCATGGCCTTGGCCTTGCTTGGGGCCTTGGGGCTGTTCGGCCAGGCAGCAT